>JABUQX010046967.1:0-24449 GCA_015478945.1 Trachelipus rathkii
GCAACTGCTGGTCATTAATAGCAGTTATTTTGCTACTACTTGTTAAGGGGACACCACAAAAGTTACCCTCGATTGCAGCTCTTTTGGCCTCAAATCTTTTAGTGCCAGGTTTCTCTTTAAAGCACTCGAAAAAAGAAATTGACCTTCTTATGATTTTGTCTGCATAAACTACAGTCGTTTGCCTGTTTTGAAGACATTCTGAAACCATCGACAACTCTGCTAATATGTTATACATGATAGCCAAATCTGACAGAAATTGAGTTGATGTCAGGCGTTTAATCAATCATCTTGGGCCTTCTTAAAATGAGAGTACAATGCTTGATAGCCATACCAAACGGCCGTTACTCTTTTAAAGGAACTGGATACCCATCTTGTACCCAAAATACGACCAATTTTGTTTAGCTGTAAATCAAGTTCACTAGCACACTCGGCTAGTTCTCTTTGGTTTTTAGGTGATTTGCTATAAAGAGTGTATAGCTTATCCATAAAAATTTGAAAGTGGTTAACAGCTCCCACATCATTGATTGAATCAGTTACTGGTAACTCTATCCTATGGTTCATAATTCCAAGGGAAAAAAAAAAAAAACAAAACATTTGCGTTTTTTTGAAAAATTTGCTCTGTAATCTCAGCTTTTCGACAGCGCCAGAATTTTTTCAATCATTATACCAAAAATAAATTTTGGCTATTTTTTTTACTGTGGAAAACCAGTGTGGGAACGCCGTTCCCACGCGTTCCCGCTCCACTACACCACTGGTGCGCCCCCTTTAGTCATGGACGGGGTGGATAGAGTTTTTGGAACTTGAATGACAAAAAAAGTTTTCTTGTTCATATCAAAGAAAAATAACACTAGCATTACAAAAGAACCAGAGTGTATTACAATGAAAAAAAGTTTATATATGTATAAAAGAGATGCGCTTTTAAATACACTTTTGCAATCTACTGTTATTGGTAAAGTAAAGCAAAAAATTACTAATAAACAATACAACATTTTTGTCATTACTTTTTACTTTGACATTTAATAGTCTTCTAAAGCTCAATAATCCCCTTTGTCTCTTTGCATCAGCAAAATGATCACACTAATTTCCTCCAAGTCCAGTGCGCGAAGCCGATCATACCTGTATGCGTAAAGTACAAAGCAATTTCACTTAACCTTACGGTCGTCATGGTACTCTCTCAAATAACTTTTTATTAGTTTTAATTTTGAAAAAGATCTCTCAGCAGATGATGAAGTTACTGGGAGTGTCAGAAACATTATAAAAGCTGGAGTACTACAAGACAACATATATTTTCAATCAACAAATATTCTGCCACTTGTATTATTTTGTCACTTTTGCTTTTCTTTTATTTCAACTTGCACAACATTCCTGAAGCAGACAATTTCAGGTAACCTAAATATATTTATATATAATAATATATATATCTATATATATATATATATGATATATATTATATACTATATATATATTATATATTAAATATTATTAAATAAACTTAAATAATAATAAATAAAAAAAATTAATTATAAATATATATATTTTATCTATATATATCATATTATATAATTATATATATATTATATATATCTACTACACTAGAGAGAGAGAGAGAGAGACGAGAGCTCTCATTCATGGAGTTTTTTCATCGGAAAAAGTGCTCCAATTCTCTTGCCCGCGCGCCCTCTCGTGTCCTGCGCCCCCCCGCACCGCGGGGCTTGCGGGGGCGTTATTTACGCCACTCGATCATCTATAACTTGCAAGGAATATATATTATATATATATTATATATATATATTATATATATAACTATATATTTATATTACTATATCATATATATATAATCTATATATATATATATCAGTATATAAATATATAACTATATATATATATAATATTATACTATATTCTATATAGGCACAATGCTAAATTAGGAGGCGTCTTTTGAAACAAATTTTTTTAGTTTTTAACTGTTTTTTATTTATTTATTTTATTTTATTTATTATTTTCCTTGGTGTAGGATAGGTTAGGTTAGGTTGTTTAAGTTAGGTTTAGGTTCAGGTTAGGTTAGGAATAAGGTTAAGTTAGTTAGATAGGTTAACGATTAGGTAACGATAGGTTAGGTGTTATTTTAGTACGTGAGGTTAGCTTAGTTAAGTTATGGCTAGGGTATGGTTAGGTTTGGTTAGGTTATGTTTGGTTAGGCTAGATCAAACCCGTAAAATATTAAAATTTTATTAATTCATTTTCGAGATCATAAATTTACGCTTCTTCATTTAGACCTTATTATATATTATTATATCTAATATATATAACTATATATATATATATATATATATATATATATAATATATTTATATATATATATATATATAATAATATATATATATATATATATATATATATATATATATATATATATATAATATATATATATACTTATATTATATATATATATATATACTACAAATATATTACATTTATAGTTATTAATATTATAATGTAAGGGGTTTGTTTTCTTACAAAAATTCCACATGTCCCCTCCCTCCTCAAAAAAATTTCTGCTATGGTCAATGGTGGTCAAGCCACTACCAATGTTTTTCTCAAACATTTGGTATCATGGTATCTAGAGCAAAGACTTAATTTCTAATCTTTCCCCTTTCTCTCTCTTTGTATCCTCTCTTTTTTGATTTCCCTTTCGGAGGACGTTCTTAGCAAATGTTGTAGATGGCAACCGGTGCATTCTAAAAAAATAGATTACTTAATTATCTCTCTGGTTCTTTACCTTCCAGAACTCTTTCTGTCTCTATCCATTTATTGGATATATCGAATCTATGTAGTTTTCTACACTTCGTCACTTTCATTGCTTGTCCGTCTATGTGCTAATTCAATCGGCCTCTCACCTTTGACTCGATCGTGTTCGCATTACGCCCTACTCACACTTTTCACTCATCCATGGTTCCTGCAAAGATTTTAAAGAATTGATACGTCTCCCAAACAAAAATATTTTCGGGACTCGCGATCTCTTTACACATCGTCAGCTTCGAGGGTGACCTTGTAGCAAACTAATATCAACATAGCTACTCTTCATACCTCTTAGCCATGGTGGTTTTCAACAAAGAAATGGATGGTCGCTTTTCCCCTGTTGTTCAATTGTTCTCATAATTCCTAAGCCTCCCTTTCCCACATTCCATTACCCCTATACTCCCAAATAACCTTTCCCACCCCGGCGCGAAGAATGGACTTAAGTGCCTCTGTCCTTTTTGAAAGAAACCGTCCACAACTCACAAAGGCATTCCCTGTGGCTTTAAGATTCTTGATATATACCAATTATTTTCATGAAACTAGAGAAAAACAGGGGCAATCTAAAGAGGATTCAGAATGAGAAGGAAGCACTATTTTCAGTTGTGTGTTGTTGTGTTTTTGTGTGGGTGTAAGCAGGAGCCGAAGCAGTTGTATCAGAGATTTTATGACGATCCTTCTCCGGAAGCCCGGAGTTAAGACTTTTCGGAATTCCAAAGCTGTCGAGCTGAAACTTTGAAACTGTCTCCGGAGCTAGGAACCGACCGGGGCCCCGGCCCCGGCCCGTCGGCCGCCGGCCCCGGCTCAACCCCCGCGGCCATGATTTTTAGCGACCCCGGCCCCGGCCCCGGACCCGGCCAAAATCAGGGAAACACCGGGTGTTTTTCTGCGCGCGGTTAACTGTCAGACCGCTGTGCCGATGCGGAGGGCGGGAGGCGCCACATCCCGTCGGAGAGCCGGGGCCCGCGGGGCGACTAATTTACACTAGAATAATAGAGGGTTAAAATCAAACAAGAACAAACACGTTGATTCGCATTAAAAATAGGATATAAACTGATGGATAATATTTAATTTTTGCTGAATGTAACTACAATTTTTTTTTTTGGTATTACATATTTGAATAGATTAAATTATCGTCCAAATCTATAGATCTTTTCCGAAGTTTTTTAGCATGAAAAATTTCCCGAAAACTGATCATATCAACACAGAATCCGGGAAAAGGAAATCAAATGGGATTTGTTCGTAAGGCTTGGTTATCTGAATAATGTATCTGGGGAGTATAAAGGCTTCAACGAAAATCTCAATATATTTTCGCAGCAGCATGATCTCTTTCTTCAAAACTATTGTATGTAATTCGAATGTAATATATATACTATATATATATATATAGTATATATATATATATTATAATATATATATATTATATATATATATATATAATATAATATTATATATATATATATATATAATATAATATATATTATGATTATATATATATACATATATATATAATATATAGTATATAGTATCTTCAGAACTTTTATTATTTAAGGTACTATATATATAGTATATATTATACTATAGTATATATATATATAAATATATATATATACTTAGAGAGAGAGCCCTTGATTCTTTTTTTTAGTATTATCCTTTACTGTCACTTCATTTTCTTACAAAATGTAAACAAATTTAAAAAACATTGTTAAAGACAACTTTTTTATTTAATTAAATAATTTTGAAAGAGGAAAGCTAATTTTTCGTCCCGACACGCGAGACCTTCATTCAGGCTAAGGGATTGGATTTCTTTCTTCTTCTTCATCAGTTTAAGTGTGTTTTTCAGTTGGGTCTGCTATTTTCTTTCAGGTCGTTGTTTGCAGGATATAGGGAGACGCTTTGGATTTCATTTAGCTAATAAAATCTATGCTTAACTTCACCCGGGATGCTGTAATTGTAGTTGTTTACTATTTATACAATGACAAAGGATTCCATGTTTTGCGTATGGTTTCGCGTGATTGGATTTTCGTGATCATCTTTATATTGTTCGATTGATAGAGTGGCCTGTGGCCTGTGTTACCTATGACTCGTTAAAGCTGAATTTATGCTGTTCCACCTATATATAAAGTAGAGTTGATTCTTTTCTTGCTTTGTAAAAATCTATGGTTCACCTATATATGTTTATTGCAGTATTGCTAGGGGATGTGTATATAGCAGCTTTGGGGGAGATGTGTTCTTTTTCGTGTTTGGGGAGTTGAAGAGATGTTTCTTTAACGTGAATGTTATTTGATGGAATGAAGGTTTTTTTTTTTGTACATATTTGTTTTAAATTGAGGAATTTGTAAAAATGAGGTGTTGCTATTTTCGGGGGAAAGGTGCTATAGTAACCTCTTTTTTGCTTTGTTTAAATTGCTTTTGTTTGATTCTTGATACTCTCAATAGTAAAGTGATTTGGAAGTATTGTGGATGTATTTACGTTTCTTGTGCTAGAAGAGCGGGGAGCATATACGAGAGGCACGGAAAAATACGAGATGACAGAACAGCTATTTTTGATGTTTTGGGGAAGATTTAGTCTAGCCCAATGTATTAGTTTGATGCCGGCAATGTTGGTTATTCTAATATCAAGCTAAATTGGTCCAAGTGGATTGTTTTCCATGGTGAATTAAGGTATCGAGGAAGGCGGATAGAGTTGTTGGAAGGCATTTCCATCGTATACTGAACTGAACTGAAGGATAATGAGATAGTTAATATAGTTTAGGACATCATTTAGGGTTTTGGTGTTGTGAGGGAGGAGACAAAAATGTCATCTACATATCTTCTAATCCATAAACTTTTGTTTAATAAAGGGTGGGGTAAAATATGATTAAAATTCTTGGTTTGATATCTTTATATTCGTTAACTGAGTATGGGAGACAAAGGGGATCCCATACTTCAGGCCGAAAGTTTGTTTGTTAATATTTTGCTCATGATTATAAAGTTGAAGATAGTTATGTGGAAGAGAGATTGGGCCTTCCCGTTTCATATATTTTAAAACAGCTCATTTAATCTCTCATAACAGGCATAATCTTCTTTCATTTGTAATGGCCAAATGTATACAAAACAAAACTTTCGGCAATCTTCAGTATGGGGATCCCCACTGCGTCTCCATACTCAGTAACATATATATCGAACTAACAGAGAATTTTATCATATTTTTACCCCACCCTTTATAGTTTAAACAATAGTTTACTGGCTATTAGATATTGTAGATGACATTTTGTCCTCCCCTGCCCCCTCACAGCACAACCCCAACTCCTAATGATCTTGTCCTTAAACTATATAACTCGTATTCATCCTTCAGTTCCACGCAGTGACGATAGAAGAATCTGCTTCAAAGCAACTTCTATAACCCTTCCTCCGATGACCCTTAATTCACATGGAAAAACAATTACCTTGCAATTTAGCTATCTTATATAGAAAAGCCAACAATTCGCACCAAACTATTAATAACATTCGGCTATCTAATCCATGTCCCCCAAACACAAAATTAGCTTTGTTCTGTCATCTCTATTCTCCGTGCCCCTTGCGTATATGCTCTCCCCCTCTTCTTAGTCATACAAGAAACCTGAAAGTACAGCCACAATAAATTCAAATCACTTCCTATCTCTGAGTTTTGTCCAGATCACAAAAAGCATTTAAACAAAGTCCCGAACGGAAAAGACTGCGTACTAATAGCTGCCCTTTCCCCTGACCAAGAATCAGCAACGACCTACCTTTTTCACCCAATTCGCTCAATTACATGTATTATCGTGTTAAAATAACAAAATATTACCAAAAATATTAACGCCTCTTCCACATCATAATAACATTCACTATAAAAACCTATTCTTCATAACCCCCAAGCGAAGGTGAAAAGAAAATGCTGTCCCCCCAATCGCTTTAAACATATTACAATTCAATACAAACATACTCTGCAATAAAACATATATAGGTGAAAAGCCATAGAATTTGCCCAAACGAAGAAGAAAATTCGAACATACAGAATGACCTGCACAAGGGACAGTCATAAAACTTTCCAGCTTTAACATGTACTAGGCGGGTAACACAGGGCCCACCTCTATCGACACATCAACCCCAATTATAAGCATTGCATCCAGAAATATTCTAATTCACACGACGAAACCATCGCAAAATCATGGAATCCTTTTGCTGCACTTTATAATGTAACAAACTACATAAGCAATCCCGGTGAACGTTAAGAGTAGATTTTACTTGCAAAATGAATATCTGAATCTTGACAATGAAAATATTTGAAGAAGAAAATAGCATAGACCAACCTGAACACACTTGAACTGATGGAGATCAGAGAAAGGATATCGCGAGTGCCCGAGCCTGAAAGACGGTCTCGCGTCGTCCGGTCACGAAAATTAGCTTTCATTTTTAAAATTTTCATTTCGAACACAGCCAGCTATTTCATCATCGTCTGTAACAATGTGTTTAACGCTTTGTTCGTACATCTTTAGTAATAAAATAAGTGGACAGTAATAGGTCATAATTACTAAAAAAGATCCAATTGTGCTTCCTCTCTAAATTTAAATATTTCCACTACCGACCAATGTATTCTTATATATATCTATATATATATACTTATAGTATAGAAACAGAATAACTCTTTACATGAGCAAAGAGACTCTTTTACCTCTCTCCTCTCTCCTCTCTCCTCATCTTCTATCCTCTCTCTTCTCTCTCCTCTCTCTCTCTCTCTCTCTCCTCTCTCTCTCTCAAAGTATTCAAATTAATCTACCCAGTGAACCGTCATATCATCCAGAAAACTACCGTTGTTGTCCAGTCCACTGTGATCTCCTGTTGTGCTCACGCCCCATAAAACTGGAAACTCCCTTAAAACTGATTTTTTTAAAATGTGTTAAATCAGCCATCCCTTATATATCATTATGAATGAAAGATTCCTCTTCATTGTCTTCAGAGGGTAGGTGAAATCAGATTATCAGGGTAGAGGACAGAATTCGACAAGAACTCAGGTATACCCTCCACAATGGATAGGCCCGAATTCATTAGCAGAGAACTCTAGATCAAAAATTATTTGATGAGAAATTTATATTGAATACAATATGAAACTTGCTGTAATTCTTCCAAATCGAAAATTTTGTATTATGGACCTGATCTATTAGATTTTTTTAACCTTTAGTTTGTACACAACTTTTACCGCTACTTAAACAAAAACTTACTTTATAAAGCAACTATCAAGGATGCTCATCTTCTATTATTTATAATTATTTTTCGACATTAGTACTGGAGAAGGATGTATGATGTTATCTTGTCTTAGGTTTCTACTAAGTTCTGATGGCGCAGCTCTCGGGCATCCGACTTTGACCACTACTCCTTCAAATTATGCTCCTTATAGTTACACACTCCTTTTTGCCACAAAACATTAAGTTCGATGTTTCTAAAAGAAAGTTACAAAGCTTAAAAACATAGATATAAGTGAATCTTAAAATATGTTAAATTAATTTAATTGATTGAATTTTAAAATTAAAAAGAAATAAAATTCAAATGAAAAGTGATCAGATAAATAAGTTACTTGACATGCTGTTATCGAATACCTATTAGAAGATGTGAAAGAGTTTTTTTTTGTTTACATTGGGGAGCATGCATATTCTTTTCTTTTCTTTTTTTTACATTCACTTCTATTTGTCCCTCAACTATGGGGCTCCTAGTCTTGCTATTGAATACAAACCAAAATTACTGATATAAGATCGCCATGGTTCCTTCAAAGTTCCTCTGGGGCTTGATTTCTTTTGATTGAGAAGTACAGACACAATTCTTATTTTTATCTATCTTCTATCAATATTAGAGATTATAGCTTTCGACGACAGTTTCACCCGTTTCATCTTTTTCTGTTAAGCCCACGTTATACAAATCGGTTTTATCAAATTTAACGTCAAGATAGCTAATAAAAGGCTTTAATCGCCTAATATCAACAAGGTAACCCCATATAAATCCTTAGTAAAAAACCTTGCGTAATAGATGATATAGATGAAATTATATAATAATAATAATAATTAATTCAATAATAATAATAATAATGCAATAGATTGAATAATTAATTTATATTAATAATAATATTAGTAATAATAATAATAATAATAATAATAATGATATATTAAAAACTAATAAGAATAATTCAAAATTAAAAATGATATAATATTTTATTTCTATAATATTTATTTAATTATTGAAATTATATTTTTATTATTATTAAATTTATTATTAGTTGATTACTTTGATTTATTATAATCAATTATATTATTAATTTAATTATTATTTATTATATTTTACTATTTAATTATTATTCATATTTAATATTTTATTATATTTTGTCAATTTTTAATATTTTTACTTTCTATTATTATATATTAATTTATCTTATTGTTATTTATGATTTTATATTTATAAGATTAACTTTTATATTTCATATCTGATTATATAACAATGAATTATAATTAGAACCATAATCTATTTATCATATGGAGATTCTTTTTAAATAGTATTCTGATATTATACAAGTAGGCAGTTATACAAATACTATATATATTGCCTATTGGAAAAGACGAAAGAGTAAGATGAAGGGGAATATAACGGTGAAGGTCATGAATGATATTAATGTCTTATATAATATAACTATAATATATCTACAGTATATACCATATACGGCCTACCCTATATGATGAACATACGCCCCAAGGTATACCCACGGCTCACCAGGTAAATTTTAAGAGACAGCCCCGGGCCCCTCGAGTACCCCTATATATAGGTATGATATAGCTGATATATACCATAACTATATATAATATATTATAGTGATTATATAAAAATAACTAAGCAGTATATATATAGAAAAGACCAAATCATTCAACATGTACCCTTGTTAATTAAGGCGTATACTTGAAAAATATGCACATTTTTATAACGCAAATTTGCGCTCTTGCGCTCTTGAAAAATCATGGAGCGGCAATGTGCCACAACGCCTACAGTTTTTGAACATTCTCCGCGTCCAAACGCAGAAAGCGCATCATTTTACCTACAAGCGTATAATTTGCTGCCTTTTTTCGCTTTCTTGCGCTTGGTCTGATGCCTCCACCCCTCCTCTATACGTATATCATTTGTGTTGGTAGTGGATGGAAGTATATTGATAATATAGGCCCGTTAATAAGTTTATAATAGTTATTTATTATATATATATATAGTATGTGATGTTATGGTTAGTTTGGGTATCATATAGTAAATATATTATATTATAGTTAAAGTGAGTCTTCGAGGTTTATTATGTCGTTGGTTAGTTTGGTATGACTATAGTGAGCTACGGTGGGAGGTAGAGTAGTGATGGGTTATTGATGAATACGATTTATGAAGAATTTTCTCGATTGATCCATGGTTACCGAAGAGCGATCTATATAGAAATATTTGAACGATGACCGCGAGGCCGATTGACCGAGCGAGGGACGCTGTATGGGACGATTTTTATTCTTCTCAATTATATATATTTTTTAAAAAAAAAACTCCTTCTTATCGTCTCTCTCTCTATCATATATATATATATGAGAACACTTATAGTATATATTTATGTACAATTCAATTATTAGTAGGAATAGGATATATATAAAATATAAATATAAATATTAATAATTATATATATTTATATGAGTTATATATATTATATATAAAGATATATGTTATTCTCACCACATAGCATAGGACTTACTGATCATGCAAGTATACTATATATAATATATACATTATATATAACTATGGTCTGGAATATAGTATAAATATTATAGTATATTTATATATATATAATATATAGGAATAATACTTAAGAGACTATATAAATTATATAATCGTATATATATTGTATAAGTATATAAATATATATATTATGCATATGTACCGGCTAATATTTATATTTTAATAAGTAATATTTTATAAATAATAATATATAGATAGATACCCGAGAATCACAACACGTATATCGAGGTTGTGCAGTAATACCGATCACAGCGACGTAATGTTTCTCCGTCGCCACCTCGTCACCCGGCATTACACCACATACCCTCCGGACCTCGACCGTTGACATGCTCGTATACCATGCCTCTCACTCGATCACCTGCCTGACCTTTTTCCTCTAAAGTGCAACGTATTTGCTCGACTAAGAAGGCGACCGCTTACTTTATCTCAACGTTCCCGACAACTGCCATTGGCGTATGATAGTCTGTGTTGAAAAACACTAATAATCCCTGCTGTCTTTTTCACCAAAGTCATAACATTCTATTATTAGTCGCGGTATTCATTCATTTGCCTATTTTTGACTATGTTTTTGGTTTTATCATTTATTGCTTAATACAGCTCATTTTCTACAGACCATGTTATTTGTATTTAACTTATATTTTTTCAAATTGTCGTATCATTTTTTGACGATGCACTCATTAAATTATTAGATTGTAGTGGCACTATATATGTCCTCCGATTCTCTACCCCGTATTGCGCGACCTTGAATAAAAAGCTAACGTGTATTAGCTGTACTCATTGACAAAGTTGCCCTCCATTTTAAATTTTTTTTATGATGTAATAATTTTTTATCCGTGGTGTTATTTAAGTATTTATGTTGTATAATTGTCCAATAGTAAATGTAGCTCCTCCCATAAAACGAGCGAATATGTATTATATTGTACAGTCCTAAACGTTCCAAAAATGTTATAGTAGATGTTTCTTAAAAAAAGTCTAATATCCAACTATTTATTACAATACTCGAGATGATTTGCAGAGTGATTTTTGTGTAAAGTAGTCAAGTGTTATATAAAATAGGGCTCTCAGACTTATTTTAATTACCTATTGGTAAACACGTTTATAAAATTTTTTAAAAAGTGAACCAGCAATTGCTCAAGAAAGTTTAATAAATATACTATTTATATATGATTAGTACTAATATAATAAGTATAACTTATTATATATACTATAGTGTAAACCAGAATATATTATATATTAGTATTATATTAATATAATATTATATATATATATGAATAGTGTATTAAAATATTTAGATAGGTTATATTAAATCAATAGTATATATATACTATCCCACAATTATTATGAATAATATTTTTTAAATACTAGAAAACGGAGAATTTTTAACCGTATTAACTTATGTTTGCTGTATCACCTGTAAGAGTATTATAAATAAATGTTATCGCAGCACTATACACTCACGACAAGTGCAAGTCTATATATACTGAAATTAGAGTAGTCCTATGAGACGTTAATACACATCCTAAAAATTACATCTTAATCTTAGCTACATGATAGTCTAGACGTTTTCTAGAGAACTTTAAGGGAAACACTATAGTATGAACAGACGGGAAAAAAGAAATATTATACTGGCCATAAGGATGAAGACCTCTGCACAGCATATTATCATATAGATTTATTTATTAGTAATCTATGTAAAACTGTCATATATATATATTGATATAGTATACTACAATTCTATAGGAGTATATAATATTATTATGATTGTATATGATATATGAATTATTCACTCCTGATAAAGTTTTGTTCTAATTAAGTTGTATATATAATTATATATATTATATTTGAGTTGCTTAATTAGTGATTATATACGGGTTATTAAACGTCAATGATATGAGGACAGTATGTTAATATATATATTTAATATTATAATATAAGTATTATATATAATTAATTATATTATACTTATATGTTTTTAAAAACTTATATTACGAGATAATATACTTCAATATTTACATAATATTAAATATATTAATATATAAATTATTATGTAGACTTATATATTTACTATATCATTATTATATAATATATTATATATTATATTAAATATAATATAATTAAATAATGATATATTATTATTATTTAATATTAATTATTAAAATACAATAAATAACTTATAATTATAATTATATTGTAAATATTATATTAATATCTATTTAATACTTATATAATTAATTATATTAGTATTATATATTAAAATATATATTATAATATTGGATGTTAATTTAAATATATATATTATATATAATAATATATATATATATTATATATTAATAAATTGATATAATATAATATATATTAATAATATTATAAAATTTTAATATATTATTATATATCATTTAAGTATAATATTATAATTATAATTAATTAATCTAAAAATATATATTATTATTTAATAATTAATTATAACAATAATTTAATATATAATATATATATGATTAAATATAAAATATATTATAATGTAATTAAGTATAAATATAAGAAATAAAATAATAAATTATTTATATTAATAATATTAATAACTTCTATTATTATATAATACACTCAGCGAAAAATTGCTTTGATTATATAGATAGAAAAGAGAGCTGTGAAATAACTCATAAGTATTAATATTATTAAAGCTAGATAGACTTATATACCAAGGCAACTCCGCGTAACGCATACTGTGTACTTAATAATTAATGTACAGTAATTAATGAATAGTTATGTCTCCGTACTCATAATAATACTGATATAATATTTAATATAATAAAACTATTTAGTGAGGTAGTTATTTATAAATTTAGCCCAGAATGCCGGCTCGACCGTAATAAATCTACCTACTTCTCTTTGTGTACGTATCCTTTACGTTCTATTATATTTGCATTACGTAAACCTAAAAAGCACTATTAAATGACAAATTCTAAGATTGAAATTATTGAAGTACTGCCTAGTTAATATACTACTGAAGTGATAATGGTTGTCTGTATAATAATTTCCTGTGGAGTATAAAATAATATATTATTAGTTTTATATTATAATATCGTTACTATCATATAGCTTCTTGATAAAGTAGATATATGTAAAGTATATATAAATTATTTATATACACGACATACTTGATGCCCTATATATTGTTTATCGTGCCTATATATATCATAGTAGTCATCATACATTATCATATCATATATCTACTATAAATATATCTCTTCTTCTTTCTTTCTTTATCTGTCCTTTACTCTTCCCAATAAGTGGGAGGGACTAAAAGCTTCCAACGTGATCGAACACGGCGAAAAGAAAACCAGTAAGAAGAAGCCAGACATCTAATACGTAAAAGAAAGCCCAGCTAAATACTCGCCCCCCTCTGCGCAAACCGTACCATTTAATTAAGCGACGCGAATATCCATCGCAGTTCAAAAGGAACCCACCCAACAAGCTCTCATAGGACAGCGAGACCCTCACTAATTGGTTAATCGTCCAGGTAAGCGTTCATTCCCTTCTGCCCAGGTGGTACACTGAACTCATGACCGCCCTTATCCACATTCCGCTCCGAGCCCAATCACTCCCTCATATCCCACCTTCTAAATCTCGCCCTCTCTATAATCAAGACTCACCATTTCCTCCTACCACCCTCTCCTCATCCAACCATTCGCATTCACGCACGCAAAACCACTCACCGCCTCTTCTCTTAGGTCTCCCAGCCGGTCTCTCCCAACTACAATCGTCCACTAACTACACAAAATCTCGTGGCCATTTATAACCTAACCGACCTTATCTTAGTGCATCCTAACTTACCACACGTCGACACAAATTGTCCATACTCCTCAACTTCCTTCCTAGTTTATACTCTCATTTAACTCCCTTTCTTCCACACACCCTTCCTTACTACTAAGTAAGTATTCTCCTCATTTTATAATCTTACTCACGGACCTTAAGCATGCCTCTAAGATTGTCCCTCTGAACCAATTGTACCTTGGATCTATACTCTTATCTACCAGACCATAGTTCTCACTGACCATAAATAAACCAGCAGCTATCAGTAAAACTAACCGATACCACTCTCATCTTATAAAACTCTAGCGTACACATCAGAGAAGACTTTTATTCCCTTTACATCTCACAACGATCTTAGATTGCCCAGCCACTCTTCACTGCCATTCACAACTTTTCCCTAACTTCTACTACTGCATCGTTCCGTTACCCTTTTTTCTCATCCTAATAACTATACCATCATAAATATTTGAATCAGACACTTTCTCCAGCTTAGCCTCTCACCATACTTAACAATAACTTCAACACTGTATGACTATCTTCATCTCATATCAGAACTCCATAAACCTATACTCCTTATACTGACTAGTTTACTTTTTATCAAATCCCTCCATTAATCCAACTACCCTTGCACAATAATTACGTCTTTCATTAATCTCCACATTCTCTCCCAAATTTTCTTACATGAGACTTCTAGCCTACAACATGAAGACCATAATCTATATTACACGTGTGATCGCCCATATCAAGAATGTATTGCGTAGGAACTTACCATATTCGTCTGAACATCATCTCATCACAAATTCTCGATCGCTATAATCAATTCTGTGTCAAATCACCGTAATTTCCTGCCTTATCCCCACCTCGATTAATATTTCTATAATTGTTATCTTAATAAATAGCTTACCACCAGCTAGCATTATAAACAGAATTAGTATAACCTAAAATGGAGTGAGTGATGCAATAGTTATTAACACTAAACGCCTGTCTCACTCCTATTTAATCCTAAACCATGACCGTAACGTAACTCTCAAGTATCCTCCCAAACTCATCTATAACATATATTCTTTATAACCAACATTCTTTATAATTCTTATGATCACCGACGTACTAATTGTGCACTTCGTCATATATCGCAATATCCTTTTTGATTCCAATTCAGAAGGCTCTTACACACCTACACCATATATCTACTGAATTAACCTGCTCACTCATATAAAGCTTCACCTCATATTAAACTTCATTATATATATAAATCTATACTTCCTCTTTGTTATAAATTCATAAAATCCATATAAATATATATTTATTCTATGTCCCCCTTCAGATAGTAGAATTCCAATATATTGAGCAAGAAAGCGTCTTTATACTTGCCTCTGACTCCTTTTAACCTATTACTGACCCGTGACCTTTTTTGCGAAATGAACCTTTTTTGCCATTGATTTTTACGCCCTGCGTCCAGAAGGGCGTGCCAGACTCTCACCGTTATCGTTACGTTTATCTCCCCCACTATTCTTGGCCCCCCTTTTATGGGACTTAGCCTTTTTTTGGATGTTTTAGGCCTTGACTATTCCAGTTGGTGGCATACTCCCGCCTCTCGGATTAGTTTCGCCAGTGAGACTATTTTTTCGCCTTGAGGTATCGTATCTCCCACAGCCTGCAAACCTAACTATATCTTAAAAATGTAGACCATTTCAGCTTAAAGGTTGTATAAGGTATTGGTATCGATTATTCTGACTGCACATCAACGTCAACCTGCGCTACGCTATGCCTTTTGGGTAGAGATAACTGTGCGTAGAGCATGCAGGTCATGTTGCTTATCTGCGCCATGTAGTGGATCTGTTCCTAAACTTATTGCCCCCCATTCGTCTCGGGTCCATCTTGGCCCCCTACAGCACACCACCACACCACACACATTCACACACACACACACACCACTACGAACACATGCACACACACACACACTACACACGCAGACTACAATAATTATATAGTAATATATATATATAATACTATAATATAATTATATAATATACTTATAGATATAATTATATGTATATATAGTAAATGAATTAAAAGCAATAATAACATAATAAAATTAATAATTATATGGATTTTTTTATATTTGCGAACCACTCGTAGCTCACCTCTTACACCCACACCACACCTGAGCATCCAGACAGCGCCAACCTCACCCACCTCACACTACACATTACACCACACTACACACACAGCTACACATATATACAACATCTTACTTCAGCTATGACACTTAATCTCACTCTAGCAGCCATTAACATCATCACACTTACGATTCGACACTTACTACACACCTGACCATATCCTCAGAATTGATGTCGTATCAACCTTTTGTATAGCAATCTAATGCTTTACGCAACTTTGACTGGGCTCTAACTTTTGAGCGCTTTTTGCTGCCCGTCTACTTGGTTCTGGACCATCAAATCCCTTGCTTGAGCTATGATGCTACACCCGAAAGTTTAATACTTTTAATCTTAGGCGAAGATGATGCTGCCATCTTTTATCTGGCCATTGACGTCTTCATCTTTTGATGGCCCCAAAACTTTATGAATGCACACCTGTCAACTGATTGCATTGATAATTGACTGGAGATCGGACGTTATTTCAACCGAAGATGCTTAAAGACTTTAGATTATTGTACTGGCCCCTCACTTTGATCACACCCTATCTGATTCAGTACATTCTTTGATGTGCCATCCTATCGCATTCTATCTCGTGAAGCTTCAGCATTATTGAATGATTCATCTCTAGGACATCTTTGTCGGTTCATCTATTTAGACTCAATTTATGATGGTTCCTTACTGTGATGATCAGTATTATTTTGATTGTTCCCACATCACTTCTAAGAAACTATCTAGGGAGTGTCTTATTAGTATTCTATTGTAGTATTCCGATGAGTGCCAGGTGAGTGCGACGTGAGTGCCCATATGTCTCAGTGCCATAGCCATCATGAGTGCCAAGTTGCAGTCCATCAATGAGTGCCAAGTGTCTTAGTGGCCACCATAGGTCAAGTAAGTGCACATAGCTGCACAAACCTGTCAGTCGCACTCTCTTTCAAGTCTTTTTCTAGCCTCCCCGAGCCTTAGACATATCCCCTAATATTATGGTGCGTCTACCCCCTAGTTTTCTACTAAACATGAGAATCGTAATTGTGTTATCATAAAAGTAAAATACACAGCCATGTGAGTTTTAAGCTTCATCTGTTGATAAAGCCCTAATACTATATATTTCATATAAATTATCATTCATTATATATAATATGATACTACTTATATATATATATATATAACTATATATATATCAATATAATATATATATATATTCTAATATTATATATATATATATAACCTTACATAGTGTTTAATGCTGTTAGTGTATACAAATCAATTTGAATGTTGGGATATCTTCGGTGAGGTAATATAGGCAGCTATTAGTGTAAATGATATATAATTTGTCTATTTGAGTATATATTTATCATAAAACGCCGTTAGATATAGTATATATATTTATATATATATATATATATATACTAGAATAATATTATATATATAGTTATTTACTTATCACCACAAGCCAAGCACATACAACCACATGCCTAGACCTACACTTACACGCACACACAGATACACTACACTTACGCTTACACACACAACACAGAGATACACTCATAGACACTTACATTACACTTACACACACATACACCCATCAGCCTAGATACATACACTTACACTCACACACATATGTACACACACACTACCTACACACACACACACCACACCTACACTCACAGGCCATAGGCACTTGTACACACTTACACTCACCATAAACACCTACACCTATAAGCACTTACACTCTCCATAGACACTTACACTAGCCCATATACACTTACACTGTATACTCACACACTCGATATTTTTGATTCTTCAACTTTCTCACTCGCTCGATATTTTTATCCCTCAACTTTGATACCACTTTGATGGCTCACTTTAATATTAATGTCTTCACCCCTAGATCATAAGCTGAACACCAGGAGGCAGCATGATCCCTCCGGTCTGAAGGCCCACGAACCCGCACCGGCAGGTGCGACCCGCCGCGCCCCGCCAGCCGCTGCGGCCGCAAAGCGCAATATTTCCGGCGATCCCGCCGGCCGCGTGCGCCCGCAGGCGCAATATTTCATCGATCCCACCCCGCGTGCGCCGCAGGCGCAATCCCCCGCGAATGAAAATATATATTTACTATGATGATTCATTTTATTCATATTAAAATTTTTATTAAAAAATTTTCGCGATCCTAAAATAACTCATCACAGACCTATTATTATTATTTAAACACATATTTCTATTGTGATATCCAATTTAAATGTATTAAACAAATTCTTTTCAAAATATTTATTTTTCATTTTCATTTTTACTTTTAACTTAAGCATTTTTATTAAACATTTAAATGTTTACAGACCTGTTAAGCAGTCACAATCAGCATACAAATTAGAGACTCGGTTTACCTTGCAACCGAAGGATAGTATCTTATTGTTTTACTGCCTTTACTGCCTTAATTCATATTTTTTACTGCTTTAACTCAACGCTTTACTTTATTAACATTACATACCCTTAAAGCAGTAAACCAGTAAATCAATACGAGGTACATATCAAAAGATTAGTATCCTTTTGTTTTTACGCCCTACTGCTTTAACTCATATGCTTTACTACTTTTAACCTCATTATATTATTAACTTAGCATACCTAAAGCCAGTAATCAAAATCAAAAGAGGTGTTACATAGCAACAAGGATTAGTGATGCTTTTTTTAACTGCCTTACTCTCTTTAACTCATAGTTTTGACTCTTAACTCTTATACTTTTTATTAAGATTCATACCTTTAAAGCGGTTAAACTAAAAATCAATAGAGGTGGTTACATAGCAACAAGGGGGATTAGTATGCTTTTGTTTACTACTTTACTGCTTATTAACTCATTATGTTTTAACTGCCTTAACTGCATATATTTAGTAACACTTACATCCCTTAAAGCCAGTAAATCAGTAATCAAAAGTGTTACCTAGCAAACAAGGGATTAGTAGGCTTTTGTTTACGCTTTACTCTCTTTTTTGATAAACAAAACATAATGGGTGTTTTACTGCCCCTATTAACTCATAATAGCTTTACTGCTTTAAACTCCATTATTATAACATGATATTATTTTTGTTAATCTTTTTATTTATTTTTTATTATTTACTTAATTTTTATTATTTATTTTATATTTTTATTATTTTTTTATTTTTATATCATTATTTCTTATTTTTTATTATCTATTTTTATTCATTATACTTAGTGTTATTTACATTATATTATTTATTATTAGTTAAACACACACAGCCTACCACCAAACAACACACACACAAACACCAACACACAGCCACACACACACGCACCCTGTGTTTAAACATACGAAATAATTCTTTTGTCAGAGCAAGCGTATTAAGTTGATTAAAACCATTTTGTTTTAATTAAACACGTACATTATATTACTCATTCAATTATAACTAAAATATTTCAAAAGTTTTCTTAAAACTGTGGATTAAAGTTTTAATTAATTTTTTACCTAAAATTTTATGAAAATTATTAACAAACTATAGTAATTTTTGGTCTCTAAAGCAATAAATCAGTAATCAGTAAGGCAAGCCCCCCCTAGCTAACCGTCTTACACTCAAGTATGCCGCGTGTTCTATCACGTACTGCTTACATTCATCTCTTAGCATTAATAAGTATGAAAAAGTAACAAATAAGTTCTCTCTTGCTAACATTCAACAGTGCCATTTATTAAAATCATTCTATACTATTTTTATTTAAAACCAATAACAATATTTCACTTAAATTATATTATTCGCTCATTGTTAAACTAAAAATATTTCAAAGTTTTTAAATATATTCGGGAATTTCGTCATATATTATCCTACTGCTACATTGACAATCCAGCACCAGAAAACACAACTCAACGCGCACTCCTTACAGATACGAAACGACCTCGTTCTCTTTAAAATGTGTTGAAATAACTTCTTTAGGCCTAAATTTAGATAATCCTTTTTACCCCGGGCGATTTCAGGGCCTAATACCAGGTCAGAATATATTTCAAACTGACCTCTTGTCTGTGAAAAATGTGGCGTGATGAATAACACTTGCGCCTATATTAGATAAGCTTTTGTCCCGGGGCTGATTAAGTCCGCTCCGAACACCAGCTCTGCAAACCAGTGTTTCCATTCAACCCTAATCAAATGTATGTCAAATTTTGACATAATTTATCATTTAACTGAAAACCATGGCTGACCGTAAGATCCTTTAAGCATTAATGATATGAAATGCCCTTACCTATTCTGTGAATGGATGGGTTAATCTCTATCTCTAGATTACGCAAGCATCGTGATTGGCGATAATGGCTATTTTTATCGCCTTGCTCCTTAATGCGTATGTAAAAAACATGTCTTTTTTCATCAATTATCACTAAGCTTTTAACCTGTAGATTGATGAATAAGCCCTTATTTCGTGTCTCATAACCTATGATTTCCAGATGGGTTTCTTTCACTAATCTTCTTATAGCTGCAAATCTCATTTGTGTAACCAATACGATAGTCGTTTTAGACTCGTTAAGCGGTGCACAAAGCTTACATCTGATTTGTATTAAAAGTTGTATTAGTAATAATAGTATTGTATATCATATCTATAATAAATACTTACATGAAAAATAAATATTAATTTCACTAGAATATAGATAATAATTAATTTCACTAGATATTAGTAAAATCACGTCAAGCTAAAACGCCAAGACTTGCATGCCAAGCGCGACCCGCTGTGGCGGAACAAGCGCCAGAAACCAGCCGTCGTAATAATTAACGCGGCTCGCGAAAATATTCTTTCATGATAGACACCGGATTGTAAACTTCATTACATCATTGCTATTTTCAAATATACGTGTCCATATATTATGAGGTCGTCCCATTTTATTCTTACTTGAACATTTCTTAATCTTATTTATAGAACAATTACCATTTCACTGAAGTTTCTTGAAAAACATTAGTTTTGAAAGAACATTCGTTTGTAAATAAAGAGTGATTTTATTATCCTAAATTATCGAATTCCTTGAGCGGAAATAGAAACAAATATGTAGAACGTCTCTTGATCTCTTAGCTTTAGTTAATGCCTTTAAGATCTTAGCCATTTTAAGGAATGTAAAACAAGTTTATATCCTTAACTGTACACCTTACATAGGACGTAAGTTAATGTTATAGAGAGTTCCCATCCCCTCCCTTGTTAAGATATTGTCCGTCTTACTGTTTAATCTGTCTCGATTATATTAAACAGAATACGTTGTTAAGGTAATGAAAAAGTTGTTTATTCTAAACTAGATATTACATACGACTATATATATTAACTAATATTTTATTAAAATACCAATGTTCGTTCATTGCATAATAACTCCCCTTTTATGTAAAACCGTTTAATTCTCTTATGGACTTTCCAAGTATTGGTATCATAGTATTTATACTTCGAAATTTACCAATTCTAAGTATGTAAGTCATACCTCTTCTTATATCCAGCTGTTGATATGCACCTGGTAGCCTCGAAGATATCTCACTTTGGTTGGTACCATTAAACACCGTACATAACCAGAATTTTATACAAAAACTAATGCGGCTCTTCGAACATGGTTACTATAATATATATATATATTTTATCACTAAACTACAACAAACTAATTATAAATGACCATACGAAATGCTGAACCGGGTCCAAAAGATATTTCCTCGTTCTAGGATTGTATGCCCCTAACCACTTTGAAAACAATACGCCCTCCAATATTTTCGCGACCGCTGAGTAATATTACGCGATGCGGTTCATGCCAGCTGCTTTCCACCGGGTCCGCGCTTGCAGGCGCTCTTGCTATTTGCTTCACGTGATCTGACATAACATCTAGTGAAGGTTATTATCTTACTCTAGTGAAATTGAATAATTTATTCTCAATGTAAATATTTTACATTTATAAATAGATATTTATTTATACCAAAAATTAATAATCTTTTAATTTTTAAAAAATCAGATAACTTTGTGCACCGCTTAACAGCTATAACAAGTGACTATGATTTTAAAATGAGCTTTGGTCTAACAGATAATATAACCACACCTGCCCCTCAAATACAAGTTTAAAAGAATTATAAATAATTTGATGTATGTTTTCAGAAAGTTAAAGATTGGAGGATAATGATAAAAAACATGTTTTTACATACCTTAAAAGCAAAAAGCGATAAAATATTCTCGACCAATCACATCGTGTCATATAGATAAGATTACTCTCATCCATTTCACAAGAAGGAAAGCATTCATTCTTACCTGCCTTAAAGGATCTTACCGATCCAGCATGTTTCAGTTCTCTGAAATATATTTGATGAAAAATAATAAGAACAATATTCTTGTTAAATTATACTGATCGATACCTGCCATTGACCTGGTATTTAGGCTTTAAATCAAGCCCGAGGTTACAAAAGGTCTTATATCACATAAATTTAGCCTAAACGTAGTTATTTCACCACATTTACAGAAAAGATGACAGTTTGGAAATAATCATTTATGACCTGGTATACTTAGCCTTTAAATCCCCGGAGGTTATCAAAAAGTGAATTATATCTCTAAATTTAGACCTATAGATAGATTTATATTCAACACATTTTGACTCAGAACACGTAAAGCAAGTATTCTGTTAATTGGCTTTTTAAGTAAGTTGCTGTAGCATTTAGTTATTGGTTTGGGTCTGTGTGTTCGTGCTTTTTATGTGTTCAATAGTGACAAGATGTAATGAATAATGATATTAATAAAATAATAAATATAAAAGTGCTGAATATAAATTAATATACTTAGTATGTAGTGAAAGTAGGTGTATAGTATGATAAATATATGTTGAAGCGATAATTAAATAGAAATAATTGGTAAATGAGTGAAATTAATATGTTTATAAGCTCTCTCCAGTGAATTAAATTAAATAGCGCGTGAACATAGAGCGATGAGATGTGTAATAAAAAAACGAAATTGTCGATAGTGGCTAGCATACCTAACTAAAACATTGAATTTATCAGTATTGTGGAATTCAATGACTTGCTAAGGAAATCATGTGTCTATCTAAAGTATGGAGAGGAGAAAAGAGAATTATAACGTTCTCATTAGTGAAAATTACAAAAACATATAGGACACTACCAGAGCTGTTAGAACAATAATGATTTAAACTTAAGCCACAAGTAATGTTTTAATTTCGCGGTACGGAGGCGTGACTGTTATCATTCCGATTGATTTATTTGTACTAGAATACGCGAGAAATGCTCGTTGGTATGGTGATCAACCAGTATTATATTATATAGTGCGTATCTTTTTATACAGTAGTAGTTCATGATTTAGAAAACATTCAGAAAAAAAATTTTTTTTTTTTAAGATTTATAAGTGTGTTTTAATTTAAGACTTTGTGGTTATTCTAGTTATTACTTTTATTTGAAAAGGATATCTATAATGAGTAATTATATAATATGTTATTAACGTTCTACTATTACTTTTAAACGGTACTATTTTTCTTTCACGCTAAGCCCAATTTTTCACCCCCACCTTAAAATTGGACATAAATATTATCGAATTATTTTCGAGCCGCATTAAAGACGATTCAATACAATGTTCTTTGAGCTCTAAAACGTCGTATTCTATGGTTGTATTCTTCTGTGTTGTAAAGAATTTTTTAGGAAATAATTTTAAATTTTTGAAATATATATATATAAAATACTAATAGTATTATTTAGACATTTGGTTCGAAACGCCTACTCTAACTATTTTTTCAAAATACTTCAAACTGAAAAAAACTTATCACAAAGATTTGGATCAGTAAATTATATTCTTTAAATAATGACTATGAATGAAATATGCTCTACGGAATCTCACCGTTCCGATAGGTTTGACCCCGACTTTAAGGTAAACTTCTGTCTTCTA
>JABUQX010046968.1:7500-35000 GCA_015478945.1 Trachelipus rathkii
ATATATTATATATATATATATATTATTATTATATATTATAATACATCCATATACTATATAATATTATATAATATATTATATATTATATTATAATATAGTTATTATATATTATAGTATAAATTATATTTATATATATAATATTATATATAATAATATAATATATATACTTATAAAATACTATTGGTGATTGCGGCATAAGGGTGGGCAGGAGAGGCTGACGCTGAGGGAACGGGGAGAAAGAGGAGAAGTGGAATGGATAAAGGTGGAAAAATTGGGAGGGAATAGTGATGTACGAAAGGGGAGGAGAGGTACTGGAGGACCAAGGTGGAGAAACCGTGGAGGTAGGCGACGGGAATTGGGAGGTGGAGCGGGGAATGTGGAAAGAGATTTAAGAGAGTGCCAGATGTGAAGAGGCTAAAGGTACTGTGGAGTAAAAGGCTGGGATGCAAGCAGGAAGGAAAGGGAGTGGTGGGTGGTTGAGGAGGTAAGGGAGCGTGGGTGAGAAGAGAAAGGAGCTATGTGAATGGTTAGGAAGTAGGGGAGAAGATAGCTGGGAGGAATAAGAAGGGTTAGAGTGAAAGCAAAGAGGGCGGTGGAGGGCGAAGAGGAAGGGCAATTTAAGGAAGTTGTAGAAAAGTGACGGATATATATTGACTCGGGGAAGCCTAAGATCGTTCCGGAGAGGTTTAAAAAGGAGCGGAAGGAGGGGTTGGGGAGAGATTCAAGGGAGGAATGGGATTGTTGGGGAGTGGATAGGAGGAGAGAATAGGGTGAGGAAGAGGTGGGGAGTATTTAGGGGCTATTGAATGAAGGGGGTGGGGTAGGGAGTAGATCTATGCAAGAGGTGAGATGGGAAAGCCGAGAGTGGGAGGAGGGAGGGGGAGGATGAAATAAAAATGGAGGGAAATTATTCGGGCCGTGAATAAAGGAAAAAAAGGAGAATCCCGCAGGTCTGGATGGTGTGAGAATGGAAATGTTGCAGAAAGGAGGTATAGGGGTGGAGGAATGGCTGCATAGGTTATTAACATATGTTGATGGGTGGTGAGTACCACCGGATTGGGAGGATGGTTGTTGGGTTCCCCTGTATAAGGGGAGGGGATAGATGGGAATGTGTGAAATTATAGAGGTATGCTGTCTTTTTAAGTGTGGTAGGGAGTGTACGAAGAATACTGATTGAGAGAGTAAGGGGTTTAACGGAGGGGAGAATGGGGAAGAACAAGGAGGAATTTCAGGGAGGGAAGAGGGTGTGTGGCAATGTTTACACTAAGGATGCTTGTGGAGAAAGTATTGAGAGAAAGGGAAAGTGTATGATGTATTTTAGATTATAGAGAAAGCATAATGATAGAGTGATAGGGTGAACTGTGGAGGGTGGAGGAAAATGGGGTTGGGGGTAATTTAGGGAAAGGTATTAGGGCTTTTTATTAGGAATAGTAGAATGTGTGTGAGGGTGTTAGGAGGGGAGAGTGAGAAGTTTGGGGTGGTGAGAGGATTGAGGCAAGGGGGTGTGTAATTGTCTGCCGTGGCAATTCAATTTGTTTATGGAGAGGGTTTGCAGAGGAATGGTGAGGGAGGGAGGGGGGTGGAATTGATGAATGGGAATGATAGAGGGGAAGTGAACATGATCTGTTTGCGGACGATACTGCCTAGTGGCGAAGAAGGGAAGGGCTGAGGTATTTGGTGAGGGAGTTTGAGAGAGTATGTGTGGAAAAGGAGTTAAAATAAATCCAGGTAAGAGTACAGTGTTAGTGTTTGAGGAGGCAGGAAAGTGAGGAGGGGGAGGGTAAGTTAGAGTAGGGGGGGTAGTATTGGGAGAAGTAAAGATTTTTAGATATTTAGGGATGGAGTTGGGTAGGGGGGAGGGATGAAGGAGGAGATAGAACATAGAAGAGGTGAAGGAATGAGGGCTCTTTGAGTGGTCTGAGAGAAATATGGAAAGGGGGGGATCTATCACAGAAAGTTAAGATAAGTATGTTTGAAAAATCTGTGTACCAGCGGTGTTGTATGGGTGTGAAACGTGGGGGTTGAATGCTAGGTCAGGAAAAAGTTGGAAGTATTGGAGATGAAGTTGAGAGCGGGTTGTGGGGTTAGCAGAAGGGAGGGGATTAGGAATAGGGTGGTGAGGGAGAGGTTGTGATTGGGAGGATGGTCTGGTGGGAAAGCGGAGAAGGGAATGTTAAGATGGTATGGGCATTTAGGGAGAATGGAGGAGCAGAGAGTGGTTGGAAGAGTTTGAGGAGGGGATAGGAAGGAGAGGAAAGGGGAGAACCATGAAGGAGGTGGATGGATGGATAAGGAGATGATGGAGGAGGGAGGGTGGGGGAGGAGAGGGTAGGGGTGTGGCGAGGAGATGAGGGGGTGGAGGAGTGGGTTGAGGCGAGATGAGGGGGGTGGTGAATGAGGGAGGCTGTACGCACCACTACTCCGCTCAAGCGGGACAAAAGTGTATGTGCATAATAATATAATAATAAATTATAATTATTATCTTATTATATATATATATACTATATATATATATATATATATATAATATATATATATATATATATATATTATATATATATATATATTATATATTATATTTATATTATTATCTATATGCGGATGATTTGGTCTGTGTGGCGACTGAAGAGGTTTGAGAGGATTGATAGAGAGATTTGGCAGGGTGGTGTGGAAAGGAGGGGCTTGAGTAAGTGGATAGAGTAAGGTATGGTATGTGAGTGAGGACCTCCTCAGTGTGAGTTATGTTAGATGGTGAGAGCTGACAAGTGTCTGAGTTAATATTTTGGGTATATGTTGGATGAGAAGGGAACGGACGGATAGCGAAGTTTGTGAATGAGGGGGTGGCTGGCTGCAATTAAAATCGTTGGTTGAATGCAAAGGGACTAAGTCTTGAGTGTGCTAGGGTCTTACATGAGGGTATGTTGTTACTGTGTTATGTATGGTAGTGAGCTAGGTCTGGAATTAAGAAGTAAAGATTAAGTTTCATATTCAGAGTGGACAATCTTAAGGGTGTCTAGTGTGAGAAGATTGATAAAGAGAGGAATGAACGTACTTAGAGAGTGGTGTGGTGTGAAGAAAGGGGTAAATAGAGAATAAAATGAAGTATGTTTTCGAGATGGTTTGGTCCAATGTGGAAAGGATGATGGATAGTAGGTGGTTAAGCGGATGTATATTGGTTGAGTGTGTTGGGACGACGGTGGGAGAACAGAGAAGTGGATTGAGGTTCGGTGAACGAATTCTGAAGTAGGGATGGCGGTATCCGCACTATCGGTATCCGGCCTATCCGGCCAAGTTTTTTGACTATCCGGTATCCGGCCGGATATATTGTTTCCGGCCGGATAACCGGATAGTTACTTCCCTAGTAAGCTCTTCCTCAGTTATTTCAAATATTTCAAATATTTGAAATTATATATATATTTATAATAATTATATTAACTATACCTATTATATATATTATATATTATATATAGTATATATTATATATAAGTATATAATTACTAATATATATAAATATTATATATATATAATATATTATATTATATATACAATATTATATATTGTATATATATATAATATATAATATATATATTAAATATATATATATAATATTATAATATTATATAATATATATATATATATAGCTATAGTATATATAGTATTATATATAATATATATTAATATTATATATATACTTGGTTTAGATTTAGACTTTCGATATTGGATACCAATTGTAATAAAAATGTTATAAAGACTTTTTGACACCTCATATCAATATACATTTTAATATGAAATTTTTGATACTGAACGGTGGCGACACTTTTCATAAATTATATTCATTATAACTTAAGCTTAAGAAAATTTGTAATAAAAGTCAAAGAATACATTTGTTGTTTAAACTTTTATTCATGCATTTAAGGCTTTAAGTTTTTGTTAATTATTACTTTTTACAAAAAACTTTAATAAAATAACCACACGAAATACCTATTTTTCGGTGTTGCTACCAGAGGTACAGAGGTTGGCCAAAATTTGTGGACTATAATTTTGGCATTCTTCTTAATTAACTATTTTTTCTGGTAGTCCTCTAATTGCGGATTGCGGACATGATATAGGCATCGTTAACAGCTATTCCGCCAACATTTTTTCAATTATAGCAATCGCAATTACGCAAAGTTTTTTTGTATTGCGGATTGCGGAACGCCGACTCTATTATATATATACTATATATATATTTATATATTATTAAATATATAATATATATATAAATATATATCTATAAATATATATATATATATATTATATATATATATAATTTATATAATATATATTATATATTTATAATACTTATATTATATATATATATATTATATATATATTATAATATATATATATATTATACAACAGGGTGTCTGCGATCTGTTACAGCGTGTATCACCGTACGGGATGTTTAAGAATGAAAATGTGTAAGAATATTAAGTTCGAAATTAATTCATATAAGTGATGGGATACGTTAGTTTGGTGTCTGCGCACCGGGCATACGAAAACGCGGCGCACAAAATGCGAATGTCGAAATGGGATGATATATTTTTTTATGGCCTGTCAAATGCACATAAATAATGAGGTGGGGTCTTCCTCGCGAATTTTTGGATACGGTTGTTCGTTTCCACCCAATGTACCCATAAAATCTAGACGTCATCCGTAGACATCATGTGCGTACAAAGCAAACACGTGTCAATATCAAATTAGGTTAGGCATATCCCATAGTATTAAAATAGTCGTACAGGCTTGAAAAGGAAATTAAAATTAATAATACTAATGCATACACTATTAGATTGACATTGATTGTATCTATGTTAGCTAATAAATACGGTCATGTGAATGTGTACAACCAACAAACAGCTATCATATGGAGGTTATGTCACTAACCTACAAATTATGCGTAAAAAAGTGTAGTGAAACGTATAACTTCAGAGTTGGTTTGTTTTTAGTCAGAATACATTCTTGGAGACATGCCACGTGGAACAGTAATGCAGGAGAAAAGGTACATGTTGGAGGTGTACAGTTCACAAAACAGGAAATGCTCGGCAGAGCTGCTGCCCAGAATTGGACAACCGTTAATCACATCGACGACCGACCGATGCCACAATGGATTCATAGAGTTTACACGGACTGTTATCCAAGGATAAAGGGGTTGATAGTTCAACCCCTCATCAATACGGGAGGGGGGGTCCGTGTTCGTCATTCGATCATCGTAACTGTGACGTTTTTGCTATACACCCATGAAAATCCAACGTCCTCATTAAGGCAGGCTAGTTCGGTCTTGGGAATATCGAAGGAACCATAGAGGATGTGTTGCATGACAACATCGTATTCCATATAGGCCATAACATTGTGCATGTTATGCATCGTGGGAGACCAAAAAAGGCTGCGGGATTCCTAGCTGTCATTGATTTGCTTCATAAATGGATGCGGACTTATTGGAATAATCATCTTATGGACGCGATGAATCTCGCTTTGCAATAACGGTATGTAAACAGGTGGAATTCAGACATTGGTCGAAACAACCCCGTCTAAGATTCAACTAGCATCACAGGGTTCATCTCAGTCACGTTTGGTGTGGTATACCTCAATAGTAATGATTATGGCCCTTAGTTTTAGAGGGAAATTTCGAAAGAACAGTGTTACTCATTTCCGCAGACCGTTTGTTAACCTCTGAGTGATATCCTTTAAGAACCACTAAGAATATATTACTACATGATGGGTGGCCCATCACAAATAATGCAGCCATAATGAACGACTACATCGAACAGAACCATTTCCGGAAGATGGATCAGAGATCTGGTCATTTCCATGGCTCTGCGCGTTCACCCACTTACACAGCTGGACTTACTTTCTGTGGGGGTATGCTCAAACATACGCGTGTACGCCTGGGTTTAATGACCAGTAAAACCTGCCGGATGAATTTCGCCGTCGAATAACCAACGCAAGTAGGGGAATCAACCCGTCACTGTCATTGGTATGCAATGAAACCTGGTGCCAGAGGGGCTGAGGCAATGTATTCGCGTGGATGGAGGCGTCTTCGAACACATTTGTAAATACTGTATGTACAAGTTGAAACGAACCCTGACATCTTCTCCTTCTTTGCAATGTTGTGATAAGATTCATAGGTGGTAATTTGTTACGATTACTAATAACAACGTTATTAATTACATTAAGTCTGATTTATGAGCTGTCTTGCGGCATACATTGTTTTCTCAACTATTCACATTCACGGTTTAAAACTATTGTTGGATACATTGACTCCACCCACCCGCGTTCTGGGTACATAGCGTGGAAACGAAGAACTGTATCAAAAAAAAAATGTCGAAAGGAAGAGCACACCTCATTTTTTTTGTGCATTTCACAGAAGCCATAAAAAATATATCATCCAATTCGACATTCGCATGTTTGTGCGCGGGTTTCGTATTACGCGTGCGCAGACACAACGTAACATAGCCCATCGCCCTCCTTAACGAATTAAAATAATTCGAACTTTATATTCCTGACACATTCCTTCAATACTTAAACATCCTGTTACGGTGATAACCGCTGCCCATTAACTCGTGAGACACCTGTTATACTGTATATAGTATATTATATATATATAATATAATATATATTATATAATATATATATATATATAGTATATATATATATAATATATATATATATATATTTATATATATATATAATTATATATATTATTATATATATATATATACTATATATATTATTGTGATGGACCGGATGTCAAAATTTGATTGTTTGCGAATGCGGATGCGGATATTAAAGAGGATGAGGATGCGGATGCGGTGCGGATGCGGATCTTAGAGATGAGGATGCGGATGCGGATGTTTACTCTTTTGGAAGTTTGAATTAAAAATTTATTATTATTATATATATTATATTATATTATATATCATATATATATATATTATATATTTTTAATTATTATATATAATATATATTATATATATATATATTATATATATATTATATATTAATTTTTTACAGTTGTCACCACCCTCACGGGCAGAGCCCTATTAAGGAGGGGTGTGCACACCTCAGATATTCATTAACTAACACACTACGCAGATGAGCACAGAACGCAGGTTTAAAGTTGAGAGAGATTAAATTCCAGCATGAAATACAGAAGTGGAAAGAATTCTATGAAGCAGAGGTGGCAGGAAGAAGGAAGCACGCAGCGAACAAGCCTGGAGTTAACAATACAAACAAATCATACGCGACAAAGCAGCCTTGTCTAGAGGGACCTCGTAAGGTGATAGTACGCGAGTGGAAAGTTCCCTCGAGCACCTGCGCTGCGGTACCTATAGAAAAGAATAAAGCATCAACATGCGCCGTAATCTGAATAGAGAGGTTTTAAGTGAACTGTGAAAGTGCAGAACAGTTTTAATAAGCCTTTTGGCCTTGACCTCGAACCCATCCAACGGGTGAAACAAAGAGCCCCCTTCTGATGTGAGACGAGTATTCCATACAAGGGCAGATGGAAGGCCTTGTATACGATCAAGAACGTCGGGGAAAAAGAAGATCTCTCAGCACTCCCGAATCCCAGTTTTTCTTTGAGGCCGCCTAGCAACGTGATGATGTGAGGTTTCCAAGACATTTTTTTGTTTATGTTAAGACGCAATGGATGTTTATGATCGTCACAGGAGAGACGAGAACCGTTGAAAGAAGATAGGAAAGTAGAAGGTGTCCTAGAGAGGGGAGATTTTGTAGAATTGGCTTTTTATAAGAATTGAATTTTCACAAGTTGAGCCACCCGGAAATTCTAATCCAGATCAGCGAGAATCAGAAATCGGAAAGATTAAGACGAAGTAAAAGAGTAGATTTGAAAGATGGGATAGAGATTGAAATGAGATTGAAGATGAGGGTCGAGTCATCGGCATACGAGTGGTAGAGTTAATGTTCAGGTAAGAAGATTATTAATGAAAAGTAAGAAAATAGTAGGAAGGAGATAAGACAGAACCTGAGGAACACGACTTTTGACAGAAAAAAGAGTCGCCCATCAACTAACAGACGCTTATTGAGTGATTGTTGAAAGGAAAACTAGACATAAAAGTACAAGAGGAGGAGGAAACCCGAGGAGGCGGAGCTTGGAGAGCATGTGACCCGCGCGTGTCATAATCCCAGGTCCAAAATACCCTTGGCATATGTCAAGCCCACACCGCAAAGTCTCTCCGCAGTTCCTGAGGGCGGAAAACCATACATCGGTTAAATAGGAAAGTATACTGCCAGTAGACCTCGAGCGCCTCCGAAAGCCGTACTGCGATCGGAAAGAATGAATGAGATTCCAGGGTGGTGTAAGAAGGAGAGTTGAGAAGGGTTACAAAGATCTTAGATAGAATAAATGGAGAGCTATATGGCGTGTTAGAAGGATCAGAGCGGCTTTCCTTTTGTTTTTCCCGAATGAATTGGACATGTTCGTCGCTCTTCAACACTGAGTGATGAAACTTGCTTTATCATTAGTCTCTTAGGAGAAGCTAATTATGGACTTAGAGACCATATTACTTTGTACCATCCGAGCGGTGCGGGTCCAATGTTACGAAAAAACACACTCCATTCCACAATCAAACTCGGGGAGGATGCCCATCGGGCCACTCCCACGCCTTTCACCTAAACGTTACAGACTTCAGGAGCCCTACATCACTTTTTCCCCGTCTTTCTCCATGCACTCAATTAAATGTAATCACAGCAATGGATAGAGGGGACCTCTGAGAGAAAAAAGGAGAAGAGTGAGGAGGAGGTGCCCCGGAAATCGTCCTGGGTTTATGGTGTCTTGAGGATAAGGATAGAGAGGTCCTGAGAGATTTTCCTTTTCAGTTGGAGAATTATGCAGCAGAACCAGCGGCATGATCCGAATATGGAAGGAGAGGAATAGACTCAGGATTTTAATCACAGAAGTTGTGAGATGATGAGTTTTTAGCGCAAGTTAGGGAAGCGCGGATAGGAAGAGACCCGGATTGTGTATAATATGTAGCGAGAATCTAACAGCGAGCGTCGATAGGCACTTTCGTTTGTGTGAAAATTGGCGAGCTTTGGCTACTGCGAGATATTCCTTGTCATTATCCGAATGTCTAGCTGAAGAGAATACAGCAAGCAGTGAATCAGAAAACAGGAGCAATTTTTCCACCCCGATACGCCTGAACTGGGCCATGTCAGGAAGCTACATAAGCATTCTAGTGTTGATACTGAACTACCATAATGTGATTCTCCTTCAGTTTGGAAGTGTGGAAGCAAGAGAAAGCGATATTCTCCAGATTCTATGAAGGGAAAAAGAGAATGAAACTGCTAAGCCCATGGCTCTGACCAATCTCTCATAAAACCTGAACTTAAGGGCCTTCCTCTTCTAGCTCTCTAACTCTGGTGATTCATCCTCGAAAAGACCCGAAGTGAAACGGCTCACAGAGTCAATTGCACATGTCATTCTCCTACATATTATATGCTTTAAGCGTAAGTATACATAGCGGAGTCTCATACTCCGCAACCATGGTCTTTCCGAATCGCCAGTACCACAGATGGCTTTCCCAGGAAGTAGGTGCAAAAGTCCTCATGGAGTTTGACCAGATTAATATCTATTAATACGTCATTTATTATTTTAACGGCACTATTAGGTATTTAGCGAGTAGAGATCACTATGCGTGGTGGCTGATTATAGTAACTCATAATCTGATTTGAGGTATTGATAAACGTTATGCACGCTCAGTCCCTCCTTTGGAGTTACTCTACTACTCTTTTAGCTTATATTAATATGTTATAGATTTATTTCTATTCAAATATTATATACATATTACTAAAATCTGGACTTTTAGTATTATGTTAGTAGTACGACTATCTTTATACTTAGTCTATAAAGTGGGTCTATCAATAGTTCCTGAATAAATATTTTTTCTAAAGTTTTTATTTATATTTAACACCTAATAATTATATTAATCATTGTTACTATTACTATATTGATACTAATTTATAAACTGTTATTAAATTATAAGTTTATTACTCGATATTGAATACTCATTTACTTAAATTGTATTGTTGATTTTTTACTAATATAAATTTTATCTATGATCTTTTACTTATCTATAATATTGATATTACTCAGTTTTCATCTTTATTTACTACGTGAGTAATTATCTATACTTCACTCGCTGATATTACTATGGAAGGTGTCCGTGAGGTAGTCAACTGTGAAATATACATATTATCTTTATTTAATAAATAGCAATATCTAAATCTCCTTACTAATAAGGCATACTTTCATTAATTACTTGATTTATTCACTATATATCTTTTCATGAGTTTATCGTACTCTCCTGTTTGAATATTATAAAACATCTACTCTTATGGTCTTTACATATAACATAACAATAGTTACTCTTGAGATACCTCCTACAGCTATAACCTGCATAAAACCTAGTTCTACTGCTCTTCAGACCATATGGAAGTTTATTATCCTAGAATGTTTCATGAAATCTGAGATAGACCTCCGTAAATTTTTTTCCAAATTATTCTCTCACTAGTTGCACCGCTTCCACATGATTATCAACGAATGCAAATAATAATTTCTTGATTCCTCATGTTGATAGTAGCTAATCTACAATATTAGGATAGAGAGAGAGGATTCATGAGTTTACCCGCTTTTGGATAAGGTCAACCGAATGGCCAAATGGCCCAATAAGGCTTTATAATTTCATGTATAAGTCTGTCATTCCAGATGGTCAGTTAATGCGGCCTATCTTATCTGTGTGAATGACTGAGCCGTGCTGAAGTGCTTGATGCTTTATCTATTTTTCATAGGTATCCGAGGATGACAGCGGCAGTGGTGCTCGCGGGTAGGGTCTTACGACCTCACGCGTAACTCATCACGTCGGACATAGGCCCTGTCGAGGATTCACAACGGGGTTGGCTCTATTGTGCTACGGCAGCTATAAATGTATATTATTGATGTTGATATAGGGTTAAACTCCAGCTTGTTCGCTGGCGGTGCTTCCTTCTTTCTGCACTCTGGTCTCAGAGGAATTCCTTTCCTTGTAATTTCTGCTTATATTTAAATTCTATCTCATATTATTAAAAATAGCCTTAGGTCATGTATGCTTGCATTAATTGTACTTAGTTTTCTGTTATGATTGAGAATATCTAGGTGGTAATAAACCCTCCTTGAATTAGGGCTGTGCCCGTGATGGATTGAGGATGACAGCTTAGTAAGATAATAAATTATATTATATATATATATATATTATATATTAATATATACGTAATTTATATATATATATATAATATTAATTTAAATAATATTAATATATATATATAATATTAATATATATATTAATAATTAAATCACTTTTACAGAATAAATTAATTTTTTATTATATATATATTTTATTTAATTAATATATGTAATTTATAATATATATAATATAATATATATATATATCTTATTAATTCAACTAATTAAAGAGTAAGCTATCGATTTCCTACCTGCATTCCTCATTAACTACTTCAATTATTTTAAGAATCCTGCATAACGCCAAGGCGGACTAGAAGGCTAATAAATCGCATCCTCATCTCTGTTAACACATGAGTACCTCCGCACATATCTTCTTAGCGATACGAAAGAAATCTAGTCTCAAGTAAATTAACTCGGAAACACAATTACTCTGCGATTATTCGTTAAATAACGTTAAATAATTAAATACTAATATATAATAGACTAATATATACAACTATTAAAATTGTTTAATTATTAATATATAATATAATTATTCAATATATATATAATATAAATATATAATATTAATAATATAGGTAAATATAATTTAAATGAGTATAATATATATTACGAACCCTTATATTTATATTACATAATCTTTAAATTATATTAGTAATATTTTTATTGTAAATTTAATTTATTATTAATTTCTAAATAAGAAAAAATATTTCGTATGGTAGGTCCTTAGTATATATATTAATTAATATATATATCAGAACTAGCCTGGTTATTATATATACTCGGCTGATATCCGAGTGATAATCACTGGATCTATTAGTAGCTTTTCCACCACGGGCTGGTATTGACATCCCCGGGTAGTGTATCTACCCCGGCGTTTATCCGAGGATGTTTATATAGTTATTTAAACTATCCGTGTAGGCACGATGATACCCATCCCTAGTGCCTTGTTGCGATTGGAATAGAGATTAAATGATGAGTTCGTGGCATATGGACGGGGAGAAGTGAAGACGGGATTGCATGGATAGGAGGGAACTGGCGGGTGTTTGTTTCGTAGTGTATTGGTGCAGTGGTGTTTGTGGCACGGTAAGTGCCCCAAAAACCTGGCGCGCGCACAAGGAGGATGAAATAGAGCCATTACATTGACGGGTGAATTTTTGGCGAATATAGTTATGAAGGGTTCCTGTCTGCGGTCCGATGATGCTCTATGGCTTGGCTGGATTTTTGTCTAGATAATGACGAGACTCATAAATCAACTAAATGATGGTGTGGTGCACTCATTTGCAGGTGGCCGTGATCGAAGAGCAGGGCTTCTTTCCTATCTTGTTACAGAGTATCGTTCTGTTGTTTCATGCTACCTCCTTACTGATGTTTCTTCTTTTCTCACAGACTGGCTTCATGTGTCATGCGCACCATTAGACCCAATAAGCTTCCCATTTAAACGTGAATGTGATATTTGTGTTGACGTAGGGAGAACAAACTGGTAGAGGAAGTGCGAAGAGCAAGCTCATGAAGAAGAAGTATATGATATATACATGAAGTAAATGTTATAACGTGTTAATTAGTAATCAGTAAAACAAATTTAAATTATATGAATTACTTATCCACACATGCAATAGTAGGGAGGATGTCAAGGTCTGTTTCAAATCTGTAACATACAGTATTTTACAATGTTGTTCGAAGACTCCATATACCCGCGAATACATGACTTCAGCTCGGCACCGGGTTTCATTGCATACTCACATGACCAAGTGGATGACGGGTGATTCCCCTTAATGCGTTGTAGTATATTCGACGCGGTCAATCGGCGAGTATTATATCTTAGGATAGGTTAATTTATATAAAATATAAGCGTATAACACTGAATATTGTTTTAGAGAAATCCCTACACAGATAAAAGTATATGATATCCTAAGTTAGGTGTTATAATATACGGGTGAACGCGCAGGCCATGTAGAAAATGGACCTAGATTCTATTATTAGATTATACTATATACTAAATAATATCTCCTGTAGAATATAGTTTACTGTCGTAGAGTAGGTATCTGAGTATACATTAATGGCTGCATTATGTATGAATAAGTAGGCTAATACTATATACCAATATTAGGGTATCATATATATAGAATTTAACTTATTTATTATTCTTAGTTATATATTATTTTTTAAAATAGTATTTATTTAACTATGCATGGTGAGATTACAGAACTAGCAACGAGGGATGATAGTGCTCGAAACACGGAGAAATCAATCGAACGAAGTAGCTAACGGCCTACTTGCTGTGATTCATTATATGCAAATATTATCTCACTTATAAGGAATAATAATATATAGTACTACGTTAAATCATATACTATTATCTTATGAGTATTAATATATCCATAAACATACCAAACGTTGATATTGAGTTAAATGAGACTCGGTGATATTGAGCTTGTGATCTTTTGTAGGATTTATACGGGGGTTTTAGTTTCCGTCTCTTTCAGGAATCGAGCTCGCAGCACAGTAATCGAAATGATTCTTTTTAACTCATTACAGCCGTTAATGATTTCGGAAAAAGCGGATTACGGTCCATAAAAAATCTTTCCTAAAGTTCCGGTACATCCTGTTTATGACAGCGGGACTCACGAAAGCTTTATGATCTCGTCGGCCAGCGCACATCATGGTCTCAGCCCTTGGGGACGCCAAAACTTCATACAGCAATGGTAAATTGCATACAAACACTTTAGACTGCAACAAATGATTGATATTGGTGTATTGTTTTGAGATAAATGCATTTTTGAGTATTTTGTTCGAGTAACAGTTTCGTGAATAAGTCTGTCGGTAACTGGTTATGCTTTTCGATCTGATTTTAATGTCCACCAAGAATCCAGTGCAATCGTCAAGTGCATGTAATCTAGAGTGATTGGATAGTCTTTGAGATACGTAACATTGGTATTTGATATTATCTATATTAGTATATTTTGAGATATTTAAAAGTATGTAATATATTGATTCTCACAGTTATTATTTTTCGTATAGTATTTACGAATATCTGTAGCGAGACACATGACATTCACTCCTACTTCCTCATGTAACGTTGTGATGAGTGTGCGGTAACCAATGAACGTATATTTCTCCTGGTTATTCATCCCTTATGACTTTCGAGGTACTTACTTGGGGGAACTTAATGGAATTGCGCATGTGGCGACGTGTCGATGGCTGGATAACGCTAGTCGCATTTAATCTGCAGAAGCCTCTGGCGAAGCCAACTCCGCTGTTGATACGGATGTACCCGGATTGTTACAAAGGCTCTCATCATACTGTTCATGCTATTATTTCGTCCTGCAGATCAGATATTCGTTAATGGTTCACGGCCGCATTTATTAGGGACAAGGCGAAAATTTTGTTGGCTATGACTAAACAACAAAACATCGGAAAGTAATCGTTTCTCACTCTACATTATTTCTTGTCCAAGTTTATATATTGTATAGGAGGTTATTTGTGCACATAACTCAGATAAAATGAAGCATGTTATTGTTGTTGTTATGCTAGTACCATCAATGGCGTTATATGATGCATGATAAAGTAAGTCTTTGCTCACGTTTATAATCTATGTATATATAAAGGGTATGCTTCGGTTTTAAATTTAATTCCTTTGTCAAAGCATGTCAATGATAAAGTCAAATCTCACATCGATGGCTTGGATTTAGACGTGCTTTAATTAACTAATTACTTGTGAGTACTATATGAAACATTTGGTTTATGGTACGCAGCAATCATTCGGGCGCGTCTAGTAGTATCGGCATGGTGGACGAACACGGTCTAACTCTTGGCGGGAAGACCTTTTTTGTGCATTTGCCCCACACCTCTTCTAACCAATTCGACTTCGCATGTCTGGCGCGGCTCGTTCATTGTCTGCGTTAGAACAGAACCCCAATGAAATCGTTAACTGCTATGTATGCGCATATTCAGGATATTCTTCTTTGATGCGTTAGCTATTAACCGTGGTATTCTGCAAGTATAATAATTGCTTAACATTTTCACTGCTTATACTTCCTCCGTAAACAGGAAGGTTAATCACTTGTTTATTAAATAACCACTGCGTATAAATCTATTTGGCCGTTAATTTAAGTTATATAGTTCTTAATCATATTCATCTTCATATATATTCAGTTTTTTTATTAATGTATAGACAATAGTTTATTTCTTTGTTAATATATCGTTCGTAAATATAGGACTTTATTAACGGGTAATCTATATATTACTTGTTATATAATATATATAATATATATATATGCTATTATAATAATATATATTCCTCATATATAGTAAAATAATATAAATAATAAATAAAATAATACTATATATAAGGGTGGGCGGATTCGCAAGTTCTCGCAATACCAAAATAACATTGGCGTAATGCGATTGCGATAGGATATTTGAAATGTTTGGAATTGTGCTTGTTTACGGAAGTCTATTATAATTTCGAGAATATTGGCGACAAATTAGAGGAAGCTTACAGAGGCGAAATCAGTGTGATGATTTCAAGTTGGCAATGCAAAATTTAATAGTAACTCATCAAGATAAAATTTGGCCATCCCCCTCCTTGTACTGCCTATTGGGCAACACCGAAAAATGGGTATTTTTGCCTTGCGGTATTTATTAAAGTTTTGTAAATAAGTATAATTTAAAAAAACTTAAAGCTTTAATTGACATGAATAAAAGCTTCTTGAAATCAACAATGTATTTTTACTTTTATACAAAGCTCATTCTTATAAGCTTTAAAGTTATAAAGTGATTATAAATATACATTCTATAGTAACGTTGTAGACTACGTTGTCGCATCATAAATATAGATATAAAAATAGGTATTTATGTATATGTTAAACTATATAATGATTAGAATATTAAAAATTTCTGTTAAACAAATTTTAGGATCAGTAACATAATATATGTAATATAATTATATATATATAAGTATATAATAATTATAATTATTAATATAGTAATTATATAATTCAATTAATATATATATTAATTATCGTATTATATTCAATATACAATACTATTACATAATATCCTATATATATCTTATAATATATTTCTTATAACTATTTATACTCCTATCTAAATCGATCTCAATATACTATATATAATTTCTCACTATACTCTAATATTATACATAAATTTATCAACTTAGGTAGGAGTCAATACTATATGGTCCGGCCTTTGTCGTGGTGCCCGGCCTCACTGCGGTGATATATAGTGCTGTGCCTTGTATATAGTCTCCTGAATTGATGTGTACGCCAATTTACATAAGCTTGGTAACAGTGGTTACATCATAAGCTAGGCGGTTGCCCCCACACATACTCACCATAATACATATTCTGACTTAATATCCCTTAAAATTAATACTTATATCTACAGCCTTCTAGTACCATCAAATGACCTCACAAAGAATTAACATGAAATATTTAATTTAATTATATATATATATGTAGTATTAATATGTATACTATAGTGAGAGATAAATAATATTGTATATATTTAAGTAGAATGAAAGGAGTGTTTTTTCGTTTAACTTTTAGTAATATTAATGTCAATAAACTTCTTATATTTACATCCTTAATAATTTTATGTAGTATATTATTAATTATTATTATTATTATTATTTATTTATTTTTTATTATTAAAATATAATATATATTATTATTATTAATATAAATTATTATTATTATTTTACATCTATAATAACTCTAATTATTATTATTATTATTATTATTAATTATTTAACCATTATTTTTGCATTACCCAGCGAACCCCTCGGTTCACCGCGTTACCCTCTCACCGTCCACGATGTCATCCTTGGATTAATCTGCCACCATAAAAACAATATACAATCGACATGCTCCATTACTAACTCCTTGCGTCTTGATTCGACAAGCACCTCAATTAAGATATTTAGTCGCGTGTGCTGTTCATCCTGAGCTTTTTTTCTTTGTCGTAGTCGCAAGTTTTTAGTAAACGTAATCATTTTTTGGATACTAATATCTTAACCCCCTTTCGCTATGAATCCTTTTTATTGTCCATATATGGATGAATCAGCCCTAATATTATTATTAACTATACCTAGGTCACTCTGAGTATATGTCACATAACTATACCACTATCACATGGGGTTATATCTTACTGAACACACCTACTATTATCACCCCTTAATAGGGTATTATTTTTTCGGTCCTATTTTACGCTCAATAAACTGTACTACAAATATTTATACTACTTCATCCATTCCTTCTATATCTCTTCGGATTTATCGTCAACATCAACTAAGAATACAAATCTATAGTCCGACAATTAAATTAATAATATTAATTATATATGATATATATTAATATATATATATAATTATATATATATGATTAATATATAATATTTATAATATATACTTATAATATATATTAATTATATATATTAATAATAGTTAAATAAATACTTCTATTATACGATAAGTGGTAACTTTTTTTTCTACATAAATAATAATAAATATACTATTTTATTTATATAATATGCCCTAACCTTATTTGTTCTGATAGCTTTGGTCACGGGTTTGTATACTATTCTAATATAGCCTATCTATCTCAATATCACATATTATGCAGTTACCTATCACTACATTAAGTTAGGAGAAATAGAGAAATTAAATGCGTTATTGTACACTAAACCTGTTTGCTGTTTATGTAAAACCAGTTTTGATTTACTTTTAATTATATCTATTTAATTATAATTTAATATTATAAAAAATTATATATATTTTCTTGTTATTTACATTAGAATGGAAAGTAAAATAAAAAAAAATTTAATTTAAATTTTCATTACGGCATTGTTTATATTTTTCATACAATTTTTTAAAATAATTATATCAATTCTCCATTACTGATTCTAAATTTGATCTTGAAAAATATAAATTTTAGCAAATATTCATCCTAACAAAAGATATTTTTTTAAATTTTTATCAATTTCTGATAATATTAAATATAGCACCAAAAAAAATTATTATGATTTAATATTACTCGGAACAAAAAAATTTTAAATTTTTTTTGTCAAATTATTATTAATATATTAATCAGAACAAAATGAAAAATATAAGTTTTAATCAAATTTATGGATAAAATAATATACATCACCATCAAATAAAATATAGAAATTTAATCAAATTATCATAACTTAATTACAACACAAAAAAATTGCGGAAATTATAATCAAATTATGATAAATATTAATCATAGCAAAATAATGTAGAAAATCCATTCAACTAATATAGAAATTTTATATATAACTTTACTTAATAACCTAGGGAAGTAAAACCTAGTTCTTACATATATAGTGTTTATTATCAATAAGGCGTTAATTATTACTAATATTATAACAATATAATCGAAATTGGCATATCTAATAATGGTATAGAAATTGTATTTATTAACAATATTTGAAATTGACATATCTAATAATGTTAAAGAAATTGTATTTTGATTAACAATATATCGAAATTGGCGTATCTAATAATGGTAAAAAATTTGTATTTTAATTAACAATATATCGAAATTGGCATTTCTAATAATGGTAAAGAAATTGTATTTTGATTAACAATATATCGAAATTGACATGGCTGTTCATTTGTTTAAAAATCGCTGTGTTTTAATTTGTAATATTTCTTTACGTGTGTAAGTGTTTTTGCTTAACCTTAAAATCGCTTTTAAAGCTGCTTTTAATACAGGCCTTGGGGGCACTCCAACAAACTCGAGGAGAAAGGGAATCCCCTCTATATTTAGAACCCCCAAATTGTCCCCAAGATTGAGGCGGTCAACCCCGAGACCTAATACAGTCAACATTGATTGCCACTTTCAGCTTACAGGTAAATGTACAGGTGACTAAATTTTTTACAGGCAATCAAACAGTGTCTTGTCGGGGAGCCTTTTTTCATTCATTGTTTTGTTTTTTATTCAATATTTGCTTGATTTTAACAGCTTTTGTACTTTTAACTAATTCATCCCAAGTTAACAAAATTTAAACTAAAATGGTTCATTGTTAACAAAATTACAACTAATGTGGTTTACTGTTACACTAATTATTATGGTATTAACAAAACTAATATTATTATTATTATTAACATTATTATTATTATTATATCGATTATGTATTAAATACAGAATATCTATTATTCATTATTATTCAATTATTATTTTATTATTATTATTATTATTATTATTATTATTATCATTACGTTTGTATAACCATATACAAAGGCATAACTAACAAATAAATTAATTGACATAAACTATTATTAATTATTATCTGTATAACTTTTACTAATGAATTAACATTAACTTTTATTATTATTATTATTTCCTCAAGATTTACTAGCTTCTTCTTCGGAAAGATGCAAGGAAAAGGAACAAAAATATTATTCGCAAAATAAAATCTCTGTGGAACTTAGGTACTGATATGACTGATATTAATACCAATAAAGTAATATAAATATTACTATATCACTATAGTACTACTAATCTTATTATCCCGTTTTCCTTAAGTTTCTTGTTGCTTATTTTAATACTTCCTTTTTATTATTATTATTATTATTACCTCTTATTTATTATTATTATTATTAATTTTTATTATTTTATTATTAATCTACTTTATTAATATTATTACTTATTATTAATATCATTAAAGATTGATTATTATTATTATTATTATTATTATTATTATTATTATTATTATTATTATTACTCACCTGAGATGATTTTTGTGCTTTATACTAACTTTTTTTTTTTTTTTTTTATTAAACGAGCTAGTTGGTAGGTAATTATATAGTTTATTTATATATTAATTTGATTTATATTTAACTGGATTCATTGGATTTTCTAATGTTTTCTGACTTATTTTTCCGTTTTGATTTACTATGTTTGTTTGAGACACCAAAATAACCAATCATAGTTATATATATATATATATACACTATATATATATTTACTATATACACACTCACTCATATATACTTATATATATACTATCACTTATATATACATATATATCATTATTTTTGACTAAGACATGAATTCTATCGTATATATTATATAATATATATATATAGGCTTATACTTAGTTTATAATAGTTTTTATAGTATACTCTATATATATATATATACTATTATATATCATATAATCTTGCATGCAATCATGTTTAATTTTGTTTCTGAAATTTCCTCAACATGTTTGAACAAACTTATTTTGATTCTTTAAATTTTTCATGATAAAACAAAGTTTGGTTAGAGGCTAATTGGAAGGAATAAGCAGAAAATAAATTATTAAATTACTTGAAAGGATATTATAAAAGTTTTATAATTAAACCAGCCCCCAAAATTTTTTTTTCGTTAAAAACTAAAAATTAAATTAAAATCTAACCAAAAATCTTAAATATTATTTTAGAAATTTTCTTTATATTGCAAATTTTTATTAATTTTTAGTGTGATATCACCCTCCGTACTGAAGACAGTTATATATTATATATATATATATAAATATATATATATATATATATACTATATATACTATAATATATATTCGTATATTATATATATATCCTAAAAATATTTAAACTCAGTCTTTTATAATTAATTTCACTTATAAAAAAAACTATTTATAATTACTATGATATATATATATATATATTACTATTATATATACTATAATATAATACTTGAGAATATGCATCTAATTCTTATAAAATAAAACTTCAAATTTTACTCCTTAACAGACGAAGAAGATGCGGTGATTTCTACAAAATCTTCCTCTGATCCAAACCAAGAAAAGATTTCAGAAAAGAAGAAACTTTGCTCAGAGGAAATACAGACGAAGAGAGGCGACCTCTACATGAGACTCGGCCTTCTGCTGGGGGACGGAGCTAAAACAAAAACCAACGCACCACCGGTCAAGCCATCCGAGGATGCGAGGACTGCTTCTTCTCATACTTCTTATAGCTCCTTGTCGGCTTCCTCGGAACATAATGCTTCTGTGTCAAACAATACTAGTCCAGTTTCAACCTTAACAGGTAATAATAATAATAATAATAATAATAATAATAATAATAATAATAATAATAATAATTGGATTAAGTCAGTTAAAGAAGGTCTGCAGGGAAAGAATGTGAATTTAGCACAAGCAAGAGGAATGGTGTATAATATTAGTGAGTGACTGGGTTTTGTGAGGGGGGCCTGGCCCAAGGGATGAACCCTGACAATGATGAAATACCACAGTAGGGTCCGTCGAAGTACGTAACTCTCCAGGGTGGTTTTTGATTTTGAAAGGCTCTAAGGGTATGGGGGGTGGTACTTTTTTTTGACTTAGGTTATGTTCTTCTACTTAACTATCCTGTTTCCGGTGTATGTTTGCGCACCCCACCCCCCAATCTGAGAGAAGTCATGGGGAGGCTGAATAATAAAAATAATAATAATAAACAATTTTAAAATCTGTATGTTATAATGTGTCAATTATAGTAAGGACTTCAGAGCTCGCAACTGCTCTAAAGGTCTTTATCCATTTTATCCCCTCCTAGAATAGGGATATGCCTGTGAGGGGTGAACTTTTAAATTATATATATATATATATATATATATATATATATATCACTACTTATATCTATATATATACTATAACTTTATATATATATATATTATTATAATATATATATATACTATATATATATATATACTACTACTATATATCATATATAATATAATATATATATATATATTATATATATATATATATATACTTTATAATATGAGATATAGGCAATTACTTAAGAGCTGATCCTTAAAAAAAATAGTTCATAAATATTTGCTATACGAACATAATGTTAGTCTAGATAATGAATAATTTAGCTTGTTTAGGTTTTGCATGTTGCATAAGGGTTTTGGGTTGGGAAATTATCTACTTTAGTTTGACTGGGACAGTTCTCAATAGACCCATGAGGGTTCTAACTCTTCTATTTTTTTTGCTTAAGTTCTTACAATTTCATTATACCAGGATCTTCTGAAGCAGAGCTTGTTGGAAGAGATGCATCATTAGAAAGTATGAATTCGTTAGCTTCAGGTGCTCCAGGAATAGGATCCAATCCTTCAGACTTGTCCTTATCTACGCCTAGAAGACGCTGTGTATATTACCAAATACCAACATTTTTTTTAAAATCTTAAGTTTGTCACTGTTTTGCATGAATTAAATGTTTTTTAAATATGTGAATGTTTTTTTATTCAATTATTTAAATTTGTTTGACATTTGATATGGCATGATTTTTTCCGTGATATCAATAGTTTTTTCCATTAATTTAATTTTTCTAAGTTGGCATGAATTAAATTAAAAGAATGTGTTTTTCAGCTTAAAAAAAATCATAACTTATTTACATAGTTCTTATCTTGCCAAATGTTTCCTAAAAAAAAAAATATTACAGCTGGAATGTTTACCAATAACATAATTAAAAACTCTATAATCTTTAATAACAATTTTTAGTTTGGTTTGTATTTTAAAAACGTTTTTTTTTTAAATATCGTGTACACAGCTTCTCAGCCAGGGCAAGTTGAAGAATTAAGTCTATTTGGACGCCGCCGTAGTTCTATTAGAAGATCTGCAAGGGCAGTACATATAAAAGGCCCTGTAGATCCCAAAGGTATTGTTAATTAAGTTATGTCTTGAACTATTAACTAATGATTTCGAAACATATTTCGCATTGTTCATAGAACACGTTTGCTTGTTTTTCTGTTGTAGAAGCATGTAGTGACAAAAATTCTTCTTTTTAACAATTCAATAATTACGTTACTTTTCTTATTGTTATTTTAGAAAACCTTAAACAACAATTAAACCCAATAGGCTCTATGTATCAATATATCTAACAGATTTCAGTAATATATATATATATATAATATATATATATATATATATACATATATATACCTATATACCTATATATATTATATATTATATATTATATATCCCATATACCCTCGATTCCCAGCCTACCCACAACTTAACCCCCACCCGCCACCCCGCCTACCCTCCACCCCCCATCTACCCCCTTAACATCCCCCCTACACCCCCGCTCTCCCCTCTCCCGACCCGGCCCCCCACCGGCACTCCGCTACACCTACCCCCACACCACTCCCCTCCATCCCAATCCCGCACCCAGCCCCCCCTCCCCCTCTCGCCCGCCGCGCCCTCACCCCCGCCCCCCCCCACCTATATTACTACGTACTAACTATCAATCATATATATATATATATAGTAAGTTATTCTTATATATAAATTAAATTTTATTTTATAGTTTTCACTCAAATGCATCAAACAGATCAATGTGAAGATGTAAAGATTAGATATTAAATAAATTATTATAAAAAACAAATAAATTAAAAGAAATTATGTTAAGCTAGAAGAATGTACACTTCCCCTCCCCACGAAACGTTCTAATAAATTAAAATTTTCTCATTTAGGGGTTATCAAATATTACTTCTCACACGGTTATTGTGTCCTTTTACTTTATTCAGTCAGTAATAATAATAATAATATATGAATAATAATGAAGTTTTTATGTTTTACATTTTCATATCTTAATTGTATAAAAAAAAATTTTATTACATTAATCATTAGCTTCATATTCTTATACGTTTTCGTTTGCAAAATTTTCAGTGAGGTTTGCTAATTACAGAGCAGGTCAAATTAGTCTGAGACCTTTGTTCTTCGAGGTCCCACAACAAGATCCTGACCCACTTTTTATCGGGAGATCTTGGATCTTCAGAGAAATGGAATCTACTTTGGCATCAGAATCGCCATCGAATAGAGGTATCGTTCTCAATGGTAATATAGGATCCGGAAAAACTGCAGTTGTGCTGCAAATTGTTGATTATGTTGTTTTTTCGGGTCGTAAAACGGAAGTAAGGTATCATGGTCGTAAACGGGAAGAAGGTATCTATCAAGGTATGTTTGCCAAGATAATTGGATACAATATACGGTACTTGAATAAGTGTATATTTAACTGATACGCTTATAGTTATTATTATTAATTTGCTTTTTTTTTTCTTCTTACAGATATCTACTCAAGAACAAATTCTGTGTATGGTCAAGTGGGCATAATGCCAGAAGGAGTTCGTGATTTATCTGCTAGACTTGTTGCTTATCATTTTTGTCAATCTGATAATTCTTTAACGTGCCATGTACCAGATTTTGTGCATTCAATATCTGCGCAACTCTGTCAAGCCCCACAGCTGCAGTGTTATAGAGACTTGCTCATTTCAGAACCTCATATTCAGTCTATACTTTCTTTGAATTCGTGCATATCAGATCCTTCCAATGCTTTCACAAAAGGGGTCCTTGAACCTCTGAACAGTCTCCGTAGACTAGGTAAACTTTCAGGGGAATCTATGGTTATTGTGATTGACGGACTTTGCGAAGCGGAATATCACAGACCTGATAACGGTGACACACTAGGAACTTTTTTGGCAAAGCATGCAGTTCAAATGCCTACATTTTTAAAGCTTATCGTTACGGTTCGCACCCAACTTCAGGAGATTACTCGTCTTTTGCCTTTTCAAAGGTTATCTCTAGACCCTGATACCACAAATACTATTGCTAATCCTATTCTCAGAGATTTGGCAGATTTTGTTACTTTCAGATGTGCTCATTCACCGACTATTCAGAGTAATATTACTGTCCCTCAAGGAAAGTTAGATGGCGGATCGTGTTTGCATCGGTTTACTCAGCATGTTATAGAATTAAGTAAAGGTTCTATGCTTTTCTTAAAGTTGTTATTGGATTTAGTTGAAAGAGGCCATTTAGTTATGAAGTCTGGGTCTTTTAAAGTTTTACCGCAGAACTTGAACGAAATATTTCTTTTGTTATTTAATCTTAAATTTTCTAGTGTTAGAAGTTTCGAGAAAATTCAACCAATTCTTAATATCTGTCTTGCTTCCTTAAATCCCTTAACATTAACTGAAATTTATCATTCAGTAAATAGTGGATTGTTGTATAAATTTTTATCTTGGGAAGAATTTTTATCGCGTTTCAAAATTCTTAATTCGTTTCTTATTAAACGTATAGATGAAACTTACATGTTCTTCCATCCTGCTTTGAGAGAGTGGCTCTATCGCAGAAGTGAAGGAGAAAATTCAAAGTTCCTTTGCGACCCTAGACAAGGTCATGCATGCATAGCTCTTAGGATGTGTCGACTTGAATGGCCAATAGATCCAGAGGCATCTTTAGAACTTGGACACCATATTCTCAAAGCACATGTGTATAAAAATATTGGACGATCTCTTCCGGTATCATCTAGAGACTTACAAGCACTTTGGGTTGCTCAATCATGCCATAATGTTTCAGAATCTCTTACGCATATTAGAAATTTGTACAGTCCCAACACTAAGGTAAAGGGTTTCTTTTAGGTTTATTAAAATTAATAACTTATACTGAAAAGCTAATTAAAATATTGTTATTTATTTTGAAAAATCAGGTTTTTAGCATTTAAAATGTTTCAAATATTTGATGGCTATTATTTATATAGTATGTGTTTGTAACGCTTACTTTTCCGGTAGGTATCGCGACTGTTACTTTTAGCCGGAGCGTCTCCTGATTACCCAACAGACCAGCTTCACAATTCGCCAGTATTAGGAGTCTGTGCTTACGAAGGACAAGCAGAAATGGTTGGGCTTCTTGTTGAGTTCGGTGCTGATGTAAATTTAACAAATACCGAAGGAGTCTCGCCACTTGCTTTAGCTGCAGAACGAGGACATTGTGATATTGTCCGACTTCTTGTTCAAGCTGGTGCAGATATAGCAATGAAAGATAATCGCAAGGAAGGAGCCTTAACAGCAGCTGCAAAGTCGGGTCATTTAAATGTTGTTGCTTATCTATTGTCTTGTGATTGGCCACACCCTCAAGATATATTGATTGAGCAAGCAAACCAAGCACTTGTAGCGGCTGCTGGTCAAGGTCATTTAAATGTAAGTGCCAGTAGTAGGGTAATAAGGTATACCCTTTTTTTTCTTTTTTTGCTATATTTTTACATTCATTTTTATTTGCTCAATATATCTAATTATATTCTCCAAAAATTGAATTCATAAATTGCTGTAATATTTTTTTATTTCACCTTTTTTCAGGTTTTAGAATTCCTTTTAGACATGGCTGAGATTAACGCAGATTCGGAAGATTGTTCTACCGGAGAAACAGCTCTTACTATAGCTTCGTCTGCAGGCCAAACCGAAATCGTCTCATTTTTAATTCAGTTTGGTGCCATGACAACTAAGCCTAACTCTAGAGGTTGTGCGCCCATTACATGCGCTGTTCGTCAAGGCCATTATGAAGTTGCTAAATTATTATTAGGTCAGGGAGTGAGTTCTGAAACCCCAGATTCTGCTGGAAGAACACCACTGATGATAGCTTCCGCTGAAGGGCATTTGGGAGTAATGGAATTAGTTTACTCGAGGGGAGCTTCATTAGCAAAAATTGATCGTGAAGGATTAACAGCTATAAGCTGGGCTTGTCTCCGTGGTCACATACACGCTGTACAATACCTTGCAGATTGCGGAGCAGATTTGAATCATGCAGATAAATCGGGTCGAACCCCTTTGGATCTAGCAGCTTATCAAGGAGATCCAATAGTTGTGCAGTTCTTATTAGATAGAGGAGCAATAGTTGAACATGTTGACATAAACGGCATGAGACCACTAGACAGGGCTATTAGCGCTCGTAACGCAGCAGCTGTTCAATGCTTTCTAAGAAGAGGAGCAAAACTTGGACCAGCAACTTGGGCAATGGCAGCAGGGAAATCAAATATCATGTAAGTGTACAATAATATTGCAAACTAATATTCTTTTTTATAAAATTTAAGAAACAAAAGTACAGGAGCTAAAGTGATTGCCATCAATATATATATATATATATATATACTATATTATATTATATATATATATATATGTATATATATATATAGTATAGTTATATAATATATATTATTAATATATATATATTTATATATATTATATATAGTATATATATATATATTATATATAATAGTATAATATATATATTATATATATAATATAGTATAATATACCGTATATATATATATATATTATTATATATATATAATAATTATATATATTTATATCTAGTATATTATAGTATATAGTATAATATA
>JABUQX010046968.1:40000-45000 GCA_015478945.1 Trachelipus rathkii
GAACAAGGTTTGGTAAACCGGTAGTAAAAACTATCAGGAAAGCGAAGTGTCAGCTAACTTATGACAAAGCAGAGAAACCGTTTCTTAAAATATTGACAATTATATACTATATAATTATATATTATTAATTATATATTTATTATATAGTTATATCTATATATATATATATATATATATATTATAATATATATATATAATATATATATATACTATATATAATATTATATATATATATATATAAATATATATATTATATATATATATACATATATATATATATATATATATATATATATATATATATATATATATATATATATTAGTAGTTGATTGATATACGCGTGATGTGTTTTTTTTACCCCTAACAGGGTTTCAAAATTTAATGTAATGTTTTGAAAGTTTTCAATATGCAACTCTGAGAGGGGGTTGTTAAGCTAAATTTTCTCCCAAAAATTAGGGTAGCTTCTCAAATACCTCCTCAACTATGCGGTGCTTGGGGGTAAAATTGGCAGGTTTGATTCTCCCCCTCCCCCTCGTTCTGTTTTTTAATGTTCTTTTATGATTCTTCTTAATTTTTAAATTATATTATTTATTGTATATATTTGCTATGTTTTTAGACTTGTAGTGTTTTATTTGGAATAATATATAGTATTATATATATATATATAGTATATTATATCTGTATATATATATATATATATTTTATATATAATATAATATTATTAATATCATAGTTGTTTATATATATATATATATATATAATATATATATATAATTGCATAATTATTATTTATTATTATTATTATTATATTGTTTAATTATTATTATTTACCATTGTATCGCTTGACCCAATGATTGTAATGTCAGTGCTGGGTCTTTTGTTGCTTAATATATTATATATATATATATATATTATATATAATATTAATATATATAGTAGATGACTATTATATATATAATATATATATATATATATTATATATATCTATAGATATATATTATATATATTATATAATAGTAGAAATATATATATATATATATATATATATTAATAAAAAATTTTTTTTTATAATTTTAGTAAGGAAAATGATAAATGTATTTTGATCTGTTAATTAAACAGCTTTTTTTCTATTATTATTATTATTATTATTATTATTATTATTATTATTATTATTATTATTATTATTATTATTATTATTATTATTAAATAGATGTAAAGATCTCTATTTTCAGTTAAACAAATCTAGTAACTGCTTTATTACTTTATTATTAATAGACCAATTTAAAAAATATTTTTTATTATGGCAATGCAATTAACTTTTAAAGTATACATTATTAAAGTTTAAGCTTTTTTTATTTTCCCCACATTCGTTAATTTATTATTTTTAGTATTAGTGTGTGTTAGTAATAGTCAGTTAATTTTAGTAATATTATGCACAAATGAGTTCACTGTGGTTCAGTGGATTAAATCGAATTTTTTTTCTCGCCTTAGGATTGTAGTACTCTTTGCGTAATACTTTGCGTAATTTCTCTTTCCGTAAGTACGCCAAGAGTAGCAAATAATTTTGGGGGGAAATGCAGAGCTTCTTCAACATAAGAATCAAACTCGAGTATAGAAGAATACCATATCTGGTAAAATAATTTCACAAAGAATAAGAAAAAGAACACCAACCATGAGAATCTTTAATAAGTACGAAAATTAAACCAATTTAAAAGGTAACGCTGAAGAGGAAAGAAAAATAAATGTTTTATTTAAAAATTAATAAAATAACTAGAAGTTCACACTGTAAAGACGGAAAAGGAATTAGGAAAAAGAAATAATTACGAGTATTTGCGACAAAAAAAAGTTCCTATAACCATGTTAGGAAGAATTTGTGAGGACGAAGGTTATTCTTAACAGGGAGCTTTTCTTTATGTTAAGTTGGGTTGGCAAACTCACCGGGTGCGAAAAATTAAGGAGCTCGGCCAACCCTAATGTAAAAATTATGAGATATGCAAAGTAAGAGACAGATTCGATTGCGAGATCAATTTGCATAGCAATTGAGTTTAAAAGAAAACCCGAGCTTATAGCAAAGGTGTCATAACATAACTGATGATATGTAACGGAGTTTCGAAAGTAGGGTTGCCTACACACATGTGCGTGAGGTGCGGTGCGGGGTAGTGAGACCAATCTTATTCGAAAGAAGAAGAAGAGAGACCGTAATAGTGGGGTGGTTTATATACATTATTTTTTGTCCGATCTATGTAATCATTTTATCTCTGCATGTGTGGCACAGTGCCAGAAAGTGCACTGAATTCTTGTTTATTTTACGGTCTGACCTTTCTTAGAATTCGACTCGAGATCGAATAAAATAATATATATATATTAATATATATATATATTATATACGATGAAACAAATATATATATATATATATATTATATATATAGTATATACTATGTATATAGTATAATATAGTATATATATATATATATATATATATATATATATATATATATATATAATATATTGTATATATATAATTATATATTATATAATATTATATTATATATAACTATATATATATATAATATAACTAATATATATATATATATATATATATATAGCTAGCTATTATATCGGTAGCTAAATATATATATATACTATAAGTAAATATATAATATGATATATATTATATAATATTATATATATATATATATATTATATATTATTATATATATATAATATAGTGATATCATTATATATATATATATATACTATATATAAATATATATATACATATATATATAGTATGAATATAGTATATAGTATATATATAAACTATATTTATATATATATATATAATAGTAGTATATATATATATAATAATAATTATTATAATTATATATATATATATATATATATATATATATATAGTATATATAGTATATAATATACTATATATATATATATATATATATAATAATATATATATAGTATATATATTAATATATATATATATATACTATATTTATATATATAATATATAATATATACATATATATATATAATATAATATATATATATAATATATAATACTTTTATTAAAGATTGAAGCCCTGTCATTAGTGGGATCTTTTTGATGACCGATTGATCTTTGAAATTCCTATCTCGCTTCTTTATGTTCTTCCAATCCCGATTCTAAGAAATATTCTTATTTCTCTAACCTGATTCAAACTATATATAAAAGTAGATTTAAGTTTTCTAGTGATATGAAAATCACCAAGCATCAAAGACCATAGTTAAAAATTTATATTTGTATGGTTAGCTCTCAAATCTTGTTTCTCTTTCAATGGTGGTTTGAAACTAACAAAAGGTTCCTTAACCGTTTTGATAATTATTTTTCAATTTATCTTTCCTGTTATTCCAAATTAATAAAAGAGAGAAGTTACTTTATTCCTCGTAATTTCTTTTAAACACTTCTTATTCAAGGTGTTCTTTAAATATTAATCTTATTTGACAACCTATTTCATTATTCGACAACCTATCTTACTTATAGCAACATCTTATTTGACGAATTCTCTCTTTTCGTAACTTAAAATTTCGTGACAAATTTGAGTACATATTAAAAATTGGCTAATTGAAATTTTCATTTTCTCTATACTCTAATATACTCCATTTACAGAATCTTTTAAACTATTTATATTAAACTTATTTAGTAACAACTTTTATTTGCATGAATTACTATATCTGATTTTGCCCATGAAAATTTATAAACAAAAGAAGAAAAAGAGCGAAATAAAATAAAGAAAGAAAGAAAGAAAACGGTTAAGCCAAAATGAAAAAGGAAAAATCTGCAATAAAAAGATTATGAATTTCATTTCACATGATAAGTAACCTTTCCGATCGAAAGACAAGGGATCCATGAAATTTTTTTTAAATAACTAAATAATAATGAAACAAGATGGAAAATTGTAAACAAACTTTTGGAAAGTCTATAAATTTTATTGTAATAATAATAATAATAATAATAATAATAATAATAATAATAATAATAATAATAATAATAATAATAATAATAATAATGATAATAGATAATAATAATAATAATTATTATAATAATTCAGAAGACGTAAAGGTCCTCTCCTTTTCCTTATTTTACGCTAGTTTAATCCGTATATAGCACATTCACCTACTTGATTGTGTGTGTGTGTGTGTGTGTCTAACTTAAAAATTTTAACTTTAAATTATTTTAATATGTTTACAAGAGCTCCAAATCATTTTATCCTTATTGTACATTTAACTTAATTTCTCTAGTTCTGAACTACACGTTGCTCATTTTCTGCTCATTATTGTGGTTTAAGAGGAAAATGAAAACCCATAGTGCAGAAGTACGAGTATGTAGTTCCATCCGGACCTTTCACTTTCAGATCCAAACCATTATTCTAATAATTTTAAATGAACATCCAGACAATATTCCCTATCTTAGCACGAAATTTTATATTTACACATACCCTGCAGAAACATCCACAAGATTCATTTATAAAGACATTCACATCCCAAAATACTTCCAGGCATTTTTTTTTAGTGACAGCGACAATCAAAATTATTTTTCCTTCTATGGTAATCATGTTTTTCATTTTTTTTTTTTTTTGCATAATCAATGGTTCCCCTCGATACAAATTTAATACTTTAGGATTTCATGATTATAAAAAATATTTCTTATTTTTAGTCAATGAAAAACTACCTCTATTACACTGCCAATTTTCAGCTTTTAAAAACACGCCATTTGACTTAGAACAATATTCGAAATAAATCGACATTTGACTTTGGCTTTCCTAACCTCTTTTCCTTTAAGATATTCCCCGGGCTCTAACCAACCTTTAGTCATTTACTTTCACTCCAATAACCACTGAAACATCATCTACCTTTGAGACAACCATACTAGGGCACCAAACATTCATAACTTTGTCAATCATGCACAAACTGAATATTTTAATAAAAAACTAGTTTTGTTAAA
>JABUQX010046968.1:47500-52500 GCA_015478945.1 Trachelipus rathkii
AAAGTGTATCTGTGTGTATGTAGGGGGGGACGTGAGAGGATGTTTTAAGGATTTGGGGAAGGAAATAAGTGTGTGACCTAACTAGACTTAGTTCTAAAGAAATGTAATAGATATTAAGTATCTAACTTAAAATTCGATTTTATTAGTAAAGAGATTTTTTTTTTTTTTTACTAAAGAATTTTTCACACTAATTTTCTAATGTGTATCCATATTAATAGAATAAATACAGAAAGACTTAAGTTTCTATGCGGAGCAACTCCTGTACTAGTGATGTTGGGCTTAGCCCCTCCCCCCCCCCCCACACACACACACAATTCTTTCAGGACGGGGGAGGGGAGATCAAAGTAACAAATGGTTGTATACATTATAATAATATTAAAAAAAAATCTTCCACCAACCTTTTGAAAAATATTTTGTTTTGGTAAAAAATAGTCTGGTAGATAACCATGTGCAAGTGAAGAGCTCATGCGTTTTAGCAAATATTCAACTCCATCATCTGTTTAATATATATATATATATATATATATTATATACATATAAATATATATATATATATATATAGTATCATATATCATATAATAATATATATAATATATATGATATATATATAGAAATAAGATATAATATATATATATATATAATAGTTATATAATATATATATGTTGATACTGTAATATTAATCCGCAATTATTATAAGATGTAATAAGATGGGATAGCTCAGTCGTAAAGCACAGGGTATATTGTCCTCATTCGCAACATGCAGTGGTTGAATCCCAGAGAAGGCGGTAAATTCTTCACCTTCCCATAAAATGTTTTCTTTATATATATATATATATATATATATATATATATATTATAACTATATATATATATATATATATATATATATTATATGTTTATATAAGTATTATATAATATATTATAATTATATATATATATATTATATATATATATATAATATATTATTATATATAATATATATATATATATAATATTTATATTATATATATATATATATATATATATATATATATATATATATATATATGATTATAAAACACTAATAAATGTTTTATATTTTCAATGAATAAATTCGTAAATGGATGGTTAGACAGACACAAAATCAATGCAACATTAATAAATAATAGATGTTATAATAAGTAAGCTATATTAAGCGCACCTTTCAAAGCGCTATTTTTGATCTATCAAATCTTTTGTTTTAATGTACTTTTAGTAGATAAATGAAATGCAGCAGAAGTTAATGAATTAATTAAAAGGGCAACCCTCTCTCTGCTTTATCGAACGTCCAAATAACTATTTCAAATAGGATTATGTCGATTATCTGCCCCCTCCTCCATATACATATCGGATTGTATGAATTCGAACACATTTAATAAAATTGAAGTGAAAATGCCTAAAATCAAATTGAAACTTAACTATTAAAAGCAGCTTCACACCTCTAAAAATATTTAAAAAAAAAAAAGTTCAAATCTATGTAAACTAACTAAACTCATAAGCTTTACTTAACGTATATATAGTTTAAATCTATGTAAACTAACTAAATTCTAACATAACCTTTACTTAACGTGTATATTATATATATATATATATATATATAATATATATATTATATAGTATATATATATATATATATATATAATAGATATATATAATATATTATAATATATACTAGTATATATATACGATGTATATATATATATATACTGTATATATTATATATATATAAATGGGATTTATTTTTATATTTATAATTTATTTCACTCTGCATCGTTAAAAAAAAAAACACGCATGTGGCACCAAGAAGCTTTCAACACTTTATTCGATTACGTAGATTTTAAAAATTAATTGGCTTGAGCTTAAATGGAGGCAGATAATCGACAAGAGCCTTCAAATAATACATTTTCAAGTCTGAGCATGGCTTTAATTCTAACCAATGAAACCACTGCTTTTCGGCCCTTATCTTCAGTTGGCGCGCCTTTATTGTTTATTTTATTTCATTACAGTATTTGTTATACAGCAAGATTATTCCTATTACTTACCATAATTAAATTATTGAGTAGCTTGACTCTACTGTGCTCTCTCCCTCTCTCTCACTCTCTCTCTCTATATCAGTGGTTCCCAACCTGGGCGATATCGCCCCCTTGTGGGCGATGAATTCGATTAGGTGGGCGTTAAGATCAAGGGGGCGATGAGCTGATATAATAGAATTATATTTATTTTTAATAAGAAAATTTAAGTTATTTCATATACATAGCTATATATATATATATACTTATAATATATTATATATATATATATATATATATAATATCTAATATTATATATATAATATTATAATATTTATATATATATATATTATATATATATATATATAATAGAATATAATTATATATATAGTATATAATATATATATATCATATATATATATATATATAATATATATATTATTATATATATATATTATCGATATTAGTTTATAAAATGAGTGAAAAAAGAAAGTGTCGGCAATACTCGAATAAGTATATTGAGCATGGAATTGGCATTTGAATGCCTTAAAGAAGGAAAAATGGGTCACCACATGTTTTTGGCTAATTGTGTGAACAAAAATGTATCATTTGAAGCAATGAAGCCTTCAAGGATGGTAGAACATTTAAAAAGAATGCATCCAAACAAAATGGATAAAGATGTGGAATACTTTCGCAAAATGAACATTAATTTCAAAAATCGTACAAGCATCAAAGGGATGTTTGCCAAGAAAACTACAGATTTAGAGAAGGGCTTGTTTTATCTTATAAAATTTCAAAGATGATTGCAAAATGTGGCAAATCACACAATATTGGTGAAACTCTTCTACTGCCAGTAATTAATGAAGTTTTGTATACAATGATTTGTCCAGGTAAAAGTGTTATAACAACCTCAATTCCTCTCAGTAATAACACAGTATCATCAAGAATAGATGAAATGGCAAAAGATATAGAAAACAAGCTATGTGACACTTTAAAAAAAGAGGAATTTTCTCTGCAACTCGATGAGCCATCTTTACGTGAAAATGAATCCTTGCTCATGGCATACGCCCGATAGGTAAGTTCTACTAAAGAAATTGTTAAAGAGTTTCTCTTTGTGGAAAAAATGGTTCTTGACACAAAAGGCTCAACAATTTTCAAGGTTGTTAAAAATTTCTTTAATACCAAAAATATTCCATGAGAAATATCATTGCTTGTGCAACAGATGGGGCGCCAGCTATGATAGGTCGATATCGTGGGTTTATAGCTCATTTAAAAGAAGCAGTTCCACAAATATTTACTCTTCATTGTATTATTCATCGAGAACACTCAGCTGCAAAGCATCTTTGTGGACGACTACATGATACATTGTACATCGCTATTAAATCAGTAGATAAAATAAATCTCACTCTTTAAATGACCTTATCTTTCGACAGTTATGCCACGAAAATGAAAAGAATTTTGAGCGTTTATTACTGCATACCGATGTATGATGGCTCTCAAATGGTAACTGTTTGAATCGCTTCAATGTTCTTTACGATACTGTCCTAGAATTTCTTATTCATGTGGTAAGAAATTGCATGATAATTTAAGAAATAAAAGGGTTGACATTGCGGATCTTTCAGATATTTTCACAAAACTAAATGAAATCAATATGAAATTGCAGGGAAATAACATAAATCTTATTAAATCGAAGGGAATTATAACTTCTTTTATCAGAAAATTACCCTTTTACAAAGAAAGCTTAGCTAGGAAAGATTTTCTGCAGTTTCCAAGTCTACAAGTTATACATAACAATGATAAGATATTAATTTTGGATACAGATATTGAATGGTATTGCTCACACTTGGACACTCTGAAAGAAGACTTTATTACAAGATTTAAAGATCTTTGTGAACTTGAAATACCTGATTGGGTCTTAAGTCCATTTCTTTATGATGCTTCTTCTATTCACCAAAATTTGCGTGAAGAAATATTGACTTACAAAATGATATCGAAGCTAAAATACATTTTAATCAAGTTGGTTATGCAGCATTTTGGTCCAAAATGCAAAACAATTATCCTAAACTTTGGCAGGAATTGAAATTACTTTTATTGCTTTCCCTTCATCATATTTAGTGGAGAAAGGATTTAGTGCAGTATTGCAAATTCTTACTAAACAGCGAAATAAACTGAACATTAGTCAAAGAGGGGACTTACGACTTCGATTGACCAACATTGAGCCAAATAATGAAGACCTTGCAAGGTCTCATCAAGCCCAAGGTAGCCATTAAGTGAAAAAGTAAGTAAATTACACAGCTACTCGTAATTCATTTTTATGCAATTTCTAAATCTTTGCTATGCCTTTATATATATATATATATATATATATATATATATATATATATATATATATATATAATATATATATATATATATATATATATATATATATATATATATATATATATATATATATATATATATATATATATATATATATAAAAAAAAATTCCCTATGAAGGGGATGGGGGCGATGGGAAGTACAGTTAGCTGAATGTGGGCGATACACAAAAAAAGGTTGGGAACCACTGATCTAGACTATCAGTTAATATATCATTTGAAACATTCATTCTCATTTTTGTTTTGAATATTTATTAATTAATCCAAATTTTGGATTTTTATATTTCTATTGGGTTTCAATATATGAAGAAGCGTTTATGAGTTTGTTTTTTAGCCACTTTTATATCAAAAATTAAAACAATTTATTATTTACCTTCTTGTTGTCATTATTGAGAGTTTAGTCTTCTTAAAGTGGAATGATTTTCTTCTTGTCATTCTTTGCTCTTAATTAAATTTCTCAATATTTAAAAAACTTGATCCTGTCTGGGATTGAACCAGAAACTTTATTCTCTAATTCAACGCTCTATCCACTCGGCTATAGAGGCACTAAGAACCAAGTGCTTGGAACTTCTACTGCTTTTAAAATATTCTATT
>JABUQX010046968.1:57500-65000 GCA_015478945.1 Trachelipus rathkii
CGTTACATTAACACAATGAATGGAAAGAGATAAAATTCTTTACAAGTTGCTTTTTATTTTCGACGGAAACCTATCCACACTATATAACAATAGTATTAATAATAATATATAATAATAATAATAATAGTAATAATAATAATATCATAAAATCAATAATAATAATAATAATAATAATAATAATAATAATAATAATAATAATAATAATAATAATAATAATAATAATAATAATAATAATAATAATAATAATAATAATAATAATAATAATAAAAATAATAATAATAATAATATTATTATTATTATTATTACTTTTTTTTTTATTGATAATAATAATCATGTATTAATCATAATATCATATATCAATATCATATATTAATGTATTATTATTATTATTATTAATATCGTAATCGTTTTCTCCGTATCATTAATGCGTTCACTCATTATCATTATCATTATCATTATCAATTACCTTTTTTCCTTGCTATTGTATTATTACAGCTATTGTGTGTGTGTGTGTGTGTGTGTGTGTGTATCATATCCATAATGTATATCATGTTCTAATATTCTAATTTCAATATTATTACTTTTAATATGTAATTAAATTATATGTTTTAATCTTAATATTATAATCATGTAATCTTATTATGTATATTATTCTTATTAATGTGTGTAATATTATTAATAATATATGTGTAATAATATTAATGTATATCTTATTATTAATAATGTGTCTTCTACCTCTGAGTAGAAAATATAAAAAATAAAAAGAAAGAAAATGTTGTATAGAATCAAGCTCAAATTTTTAAAAAGAAGAAAAAAACTTCTTTCACGAATTTTAAAAATTCAAAATATTTTTATTATTAAAAAATTTGAGTGTTGTAGAAAATAAAAAATTAAATAAACGTTTTATTATATTAATTAAAAAAATTAATTTCAATTAAAAAGAAAATGAAAATTAAGATAAAAAATATGAAATATTATATTTTCTTTGGAAAAATGTTGATGATAATTTGAAAATTACATTAAGTGAAGATAATTTTTTTATTTTATTTTGCCTTCAAACATCATTAAAAACTAATGAGTTAAGCAAATCATTCATAAAACGAACGTTGAATATTTAACGAGAAAGAATGAGAAATAAGAAGACATTGAAGAAGACATTGAAGAAGATAATAATTAAATGATAATAATAAATAATAATAATAATATATAATAATAATAATAATAATAATAATAATAATAATAATAATAATAATAATAATAATAATAATAATAATAATAATAATAATAAAAATAACAATAAAAATAAAAAAAAAAATAAATAAAAAAAAAAATAAAAATAAAAATAGTAATAATAATAATAATAATAATAATAATAATAATAATAATAATAAAAAAAAAATAATAATAATAATAATAATAATAATAATAATAATAATAATAATAATAATAATAATAATAATAATAATAATAATAATAATAATAATAATAATAATAATAATAATAATAATAATAATAATAATAATAAAAAATATGTACTCATAATAATAATAATAATAATTATTATTATAATAATAATAATAATAACAATAATAATATAATAATAATAATAATAATAATAAAAATAATAATAAATAATAATAATAATAATATTAAAAGTTTAATTTTTTTCCAACGTTCTGAATATTTATTTAGTTTAATTTTCTTAAAATAATCTTTGAAAATAATTTACAAGAGAAGTAAGAAGACACTACAGTATTTAAACCGATTTCCAGACGCTTTTCGTCTGTGTACTTGTGACATCTTCCAAGGAAAATTTTTTTGTAAGTGAATGAGTGTTTTAATTGATATGTACAATAAGTAAATCAAATGATATTAAGTTTAACTGATAATACATTAAATTTTATGTTAATATCTGGTTTTAGATGTTTTATGTAATAAGCCGCAATTTTAAGTTTCTGGACTTCACACGATCCGTATAATATTGTGAAGTGTTTGGAAATATTACCTATAGTTGATTGACCATGTGTCGTGTTGAAATGTTCAAAGATTTTACTTAGTTGAAGCGATGTTGATATACAATATATGCACTGTAAAAAAATCCGCGCATATTCCGCGCATAACAAACGGAAAATTCAATGAATTTTTAGTCAAACATGAGCAGATACTTACCGGTTTTTCCGGGAAGATTCTCAAATCTGCTCAGCCATATGATGTTGGAATCCTCAGCCATATAAATCCATGATATATATATATAAATATATATATATATATAACTTTATATATATATAACATAAATAATTAATATATATATATATAAATAATAGAGATATATATATATATATATATATATATATATATATATATATATATATATATATATATATATATATATATATATATATAATAATATATTTTATATATATATATATATATATATATTTATATGGAGATAGGCTTCTTTTAAATAGCCCTACGTTTCCTCTCAATCCTAAAAGTTTACTCATATCCGTAAATAAGAAATCAGAATTTTGAATTTGTCACTAAATTATTACTTCATCCATCATTATTAACATTTACATGCTAAATCTTTTATTAACTAAAGTTTGCTCTACCGTTAAGAAAATTTACAACACTAAAGGAAACCATTATAAAGCAGCTAAGCTTTGATATTACGCAACACATCTGGCGCGAAATCCTTTGGACCAATAGAAATTCGAATAATTAAAAAGTATCAATTTATTTAAGAAAAATTAACGATCAAAAGTTAAAAAAATTGCACCTAATATTTTTTTTATTCAAATACTCATTTATAAGGAACTTTACAATAGACAATACGCATTATTCATCTTTTTGAAAGACTTTCTTATTGTTTATGACAACTATTCTGATTTTAACACATGACCCTTTAATTTAATCAATTAATTTTTTTTAATCAATACGAAAATAGAAATCTATTAAATGTTTTTGTTTTTAACTGAAGAATACCCAAAGGGTATATACCGATATGGCAGGAGGTCGGGGTTCTCTCGGCCTTCCCGGGGAACTACAGGGTAGGGACTAAATTCCCCCTCCCGGGGAGGGTCTCCGGAACCGCCGCTCTTTGGTATTTGGGTGCAGGGGTTCCTCCGCCCCTCCCTACGGGGTATGGAAAACGTCCCCACCTCTGTCCCCCGAAAATTACAATAATATATTTATATATAAATATATATATATATATATATATATATATATATATATATATATATATATATATATATATATATATAGTATAACTTTTATGATATATATATATATATACTATGTCCCAGCTCCCCCCCCAAAAAAATAATAGCCAATTTTTTGTTTAATTTTTTTTTTTTTTTTTTTTACATTTTCCTAACTAAAATTTTACAAGGATTACAAAAATGTATAATCATATATATATATATATATATATATATATATATATATATATATATATATATATATATATATATATATATATATATATATATATATATATATATATATATATATATATATATATATATATATATATATACTTGGAATACGTACTATTTTTAAGGTAGTTTATAAGATAGTCAATTACTTGGCCTTTGTTTGAATAATATTTTTTCATTAGAATATATGAATTTTTAGCTGCTTTGCTTTAAAATTGTTTACAAAATGCTGTTAAGTGCTTTGTCATTACAAATATTTATTAAATCACAATTTAATATTTAAAAGTCACTAAATAAATGTTTAAATTTAAGTTTGAACACCAATAAAACAACGTGTTACTCCTACGGCTTCAGCTTGTGAAATGGTCGACTGCTTTGTTTCAAATCTTAATATTTAGCTATTTAGAATTGCAAATATTTATTAAATCACACAATTTAATATTTAAAAGTCACTAAATAAATTTTAAATTTAAGTTTGAACACCAATAAAACAACATTATTACTCCTACAGAAGACTTCAACATCTTATTAACTAAGGTTCGCTCCACCGTTAAGAATATTTACAACACTAAAGGCAATCATTATGAGGCAACTAAGCTTTGATATTACTCAACATATCTTGCGCGAAATCCTTTGGATCAATAGAAATTCGAATAATTAAAAAGTATCAATTTATTTAAGAAAAATTAACGATCAAAAGTTAAAAAAAGTGCACCTAATATTTTTTTTATTCAAATACGCATTTATAAGGAACTTTACAATAGACAATACGCATTATTCATCTTTTTTAAAGACTTTCTTATTGTTTATGACAACTATTCTGATTTTAACACATGACCATTTAAGAATCGTATTAATGTTATTAATTTATTATGCATTTCAATCAATCAATCTATCAATTAATTAATTAAATCAATTAATTTTTTTAATCAATATCAAAAATGAAAAATAAAAAATAAGATCAAACATAAAACGTATGCTAATTAAAAATGAACCGGCAACTTTTCAGCATTATTTATTGCCAGTTTGCCCCCAATTATCAATGGGAACAATCGTTTTTTCAGAGCATTTCCAAGCAGATATTATTGGTGACAAAATTATCAGGTGCAATCCGCTTGAAAAGCTCTTCAGATGTCGATATTGAGGGAAATTTTTCTAGTTTTTTTTCTTCATAACTCAATTCCGGTTGTAAATTCTCAAATCCGTTTGAATAGCACGGAGGTCTAGCGGATTTTTTATACAGTGTGCCGTATCCGACAATCTATTCGTCGTGCAACCAATTTATGTCGACGTACAGTCTGACTCAAGGCAGTTAAATTGGTACATAACGTGATGGTTGTCGGTCAAAGCATCTCTTGTGCTAAAGAAGGATGACAGTTGTTTGTACTTATGGTATAGTCTGACTTTATTTTTGAGGATGTCTTTAGTTTTGAGATTTAAGTTAAAATATTACAAAATACTTCTCATGCCATGAAGTCTATAACATTGAAAGTTTGAAGAAGAAATTTGTCCAATTTTTCTAATTATTTTTACTTTCTTTATTATACAATTTTGTAAAAAGTTTAGTTTATAGAGCATACAACCTATGTTCAACTTGGAGCTTTTGATGAAAAAGTTGATAAGTAAAATTTGAAATTAATGTGATCAAATCACCATTCAAGTTGAAACTTAATTAACTAAAACCCTTACAAGCAGGTTCAGTTCTATAGTAATGATTATAATAATAATAATAATAATAATAATAATAATATTAATAATAATAAGAATATTAATAGTAAAATAATAATAATAATAATAATAATAATAATAATAATAATAATAATAATAATAATAATAATAATAATAATAATAATAATAATAATAATAATAATGTGTTATATAATAAAAAAATTAAATTTCTTTTATTGTAAAAATAATCATAGACAATAATATCATAATAATATAAATAATAAATAAGTTTTTATAAAAAAAATAATAATAATAATAATAATAATATAATTAATAATAATAATAATAACAATAATAATAATAATTATAATAATAATATTTTTGAAAGGAGGGGCAGAACAATAATGAAATAATAATAATAGTAATGATAATAGCAATAATAATAATTATTATAATAATAATAATATTGAAAGGAATAATGTGTGTGTGTGTGGCAATAATAATATGTGTGTATGCGTAATAATAGTAATGATAATAATAATAATAATAGTAATAATAATAATAAAAATAACAATACTAATCAATAAAATAACAACAACAATTAGGTGCATGAATAATTGTAATAAAAGAGAGAAAATAATAGTATAATAATGATATTATCTGTGTGTGAGTGTTTCGTAATAATAATAATAATACTAATAAGTAGTAACTGCAATACAGTTGCTACTATTGTATTTGTTATTGCTATTACTTTTATAGCTATTGCTAATAATAATAATAATAATTATAATAATAATAATAATAATAAAAGTAATAATAATAATATTAATAAATATTAATAATCATAATAATAATAATAATAATGTTAATAATATTTTTAATATTAATAATATTAACAATATATTAACAATAAAATTAACAATAATAATAATAATAATAATAATAATAATAATAATAATAATAATAATAATAATAATAATAATAATAATAATAATAATAATAATAATAATAATAATAATAATAAAATTTATAATATTAATAATAATAATAATAATAATATGTCTTAATAATAATAATAATAATAATAATAATAATAATAATAATAATAATAATAATAATAATAATCAAAATCAAAATCAAAAAATTTTATTCAGAATAGTTGTTACAATTTTTATCCTTTAATAACAGAGATACAAATATAATAGATATTATTACAATTACAAAATGGCAATAAATCATGTAAATTAGGATTCAATTTCACTCCTATCTGAAATGGGGCTACTGATTGCAACACAGTGTTGTGCCCCTTTGAGCCCCGAATACAATACATTTATACATATACATTTTGAGCATCAACTACGCAGATGCCTCTTCCTTTCTAATAGTAACAATAATTGTATTAATTAAATGTACAATAAAATATTAGTAATTAGAATAATGTGAATAATACCTAGTGACTATATCACAGTCAATGAAATAGCTATAAGTTTTATCCTAACACAATAATTATGTTATAATAATAATAATAATAATAATAATAATAATAATAATAATAATAATAATAATAATAATAATAATAATAATAATAATAATAATAATAATAATAATAATAATAATAATAAAATAATAACCAACAACAATAACAACATTGATAATAATAAAAATTGTAATTGTAGTATTAAAAAAGTAATGAACATAATAAGAATTTAAAGAATAAGAACTGAAAAAAATTAATGACATAATCACAATAACAATATTGACAATATTAATAATAATGTAATAATATAATAATAGTAATAATATTAATAATAAATAATAATATTAATAATAATAATAATAATATGCATCAAAGATTAATAATAATATTATTATTATTATTTTAATATTAATTATTAATATTAATATTAATATTAATATTAATATTAATATTAATATTAATATTAATATTAATATTAATATTAATAAATAACAAATTATAATATTCTCAATTAGTAATAATATTAAACAATAATATTAATAAATAATAATAAGAACAACTAATAATAATAACAGTAATAATAAGAAATATTAATTTTAATACTAAAATGTATTAATGGATAGAAATAATCATAATAATAATAATAATAAACTAATAATATTAATAATAAATTATATACAGATTCACACATAAGTTAAATAGTTTTTATTTGCTAATAATAATATTAATGATAATGTAATAATAGTAAAATAATAATATTATTAATATTATTAATAATAATAATAATAATATTAATAATGTAATAATAATAATAATAATAATAATAATAATGTGTGTGTGTGTAATAATAATGTGTAATAATAATAATTATAAATGATGATCAGTAAATAATAATGTGTGTATTCTAAATAATAT
>JABUQX010046968.1:72500-75000 GCA_015478945.1 Trachelipus rathkii
AAAAATATATATATATATATATATATATATTTATATATCATATCGCTGTATGTGTAATTAAAATTCAAATTCGAATTTATTACAGATTTTATTAGGTTTTGTCATCTTCGTTGGTATATTCTCTTTGACAATCTGTAATTGGTATTCAAAATTATTGACGTATCAAGTCAAACTCAGAGCATTAAAGATGATAAGCAACATAGTGAGGATCACATATAAAAGTTGGTTTTCCTGTGAAGTCGTAAAGTTGAAAATTGCTGTCACTATTTTATATATATATATATATATATATATATATATATATATATACATATATGTTTTTATAGTATATATATATATAATATATATATATATATACGCCATATATATATATATATATCTCTTATATATCTCTCTTTATAACCAGCAATTTTAAATGCAAAAAAATTAATTTTATTTTGTAATATTGTACTTTTTATGCATTGTATATTCGGCAGCTCCCGAGACGGACCGACGCCTCGGAATATTTTCAGTAGTGCAAAAATCTTACCCAAAAAACAAAGAAAGGTGTTGCACAGTAGTGAATAATGTAAGTTTGGTCGAAATTTTCGCATCGTGATTCATTTAGGTTGGATTTAAGGATTTTCATGTTTGATCATATAGGCTAGGTTGCGGTTTACTGCCATCTAAGTTCAAGTTAATATATGTTTTTGTTATTTGTAATGCATACAAGAATCTATGTAGCGTACATATATAACCATATATATATATATATATGTATATATATATATATATCTATATATATATATACATATATATATATATATATACTGTACGCCTATATATATATATATGTTTATATATATACACCTTTCTCGCCTGCTACCACATATATACTTATAACATAACTATATATATATATATATATATATATATATCTATATATATATATATATATATATATTTATATATATATATATATAAAAATATATATATATATTTATTTTTATATATATATATATATATATATATATATATATCTTTATATAACATATATCTTTTTCTTATATATCTTTCTATCTTTATTCTATATATATATATATATATATATATACTATAATAATAATAACATATATATATATATATATAACGACTGTGCAGACATCATTTACCCTGAAGTATTATTTTTTTTTTATTTAAGCTTACATTCTTTAACGTATTGGCACTAAAATGCACTTTCTTTCATCATGAATGAGCGTTTGCTTACATTATTATTAATTTTTAATATTTTTCAAATTTCGTTTTTTTCATGTATGATTAATTTCTAATTATTTATACTAACAATGTGAAAGAAAAAAATAAAAAAAAAAACATTTATCTGCACCATAAAAAATAAGATCTTTATATATATATATATGTATATATCCATATATATATATATAATATATATATATATATATGTATATATATATATCATCTCTATATACATATATATATATATATATATATATATATATATATATATAATTTTTATTATTATTATTATTATTATTATTATTATTATTATTATTATTATTATTATTATTATTATTATTATTATTATTATTATTAAATTATTATTATTATTATTGTTTAAAGATGTTAGATGTATAGGAAAATGATGAGAGAAGAAAAGATGAAGATCAACAGTTTTAAATAACCAGGTTCTCTTCCGGTGAAGTTTGGAACTGATCATGATTCCAGTTATTTAGGGTTCTTTCTATTATAATCAGTAGAGTTAAAAGTAAATAAAAGAAAATATAAATTTAGTGATATTTTTTTGGCAAGGAGCTAGAGACAGGAAAATTAACAACATCGTTGCTCCAAATATGTACAACACGTTTTATAAAGAAGTGGGGATATGGCAGTGTGCAGCAAACATCAGGGTTCAGTCTAAAACAAAAGATTTATAAGGAAAGGTTTTCTCAACAAAGTAGTTTGATGCGCTAACGCTAATGTTGGTGGAAAACTAAGTGAAAAAAAAGTCAGAGGTGAAAGGACAGGACAGCTTTGGATAACTCTAATCAGAGAAGAGTATTTATCTGACTTCGTTAAACCTCGCCCCTTTTTGAATTGTTGTTGTTGTTGTTGTTGTTGTTGTTGTTGTTGTTTTGTTGTAAAGAAATTATAATGGATATATTGATGTTATTGTAATTCTTAGCATGTTTTTCTTATTGGCCAATTTATTTATTTTGGCTAATGCAATTGTTGTGTTGTTATTATTGTGTTGATGAAACAATTTGCGCAGGCTTACATGTATATACATATACTGCCTATATATATATATATATATATGCTATCATATATATATATATATATCTATATCATCTCTCTCTCACTCTCTTATATATATATATATATACTATATATATACCTATATATATATATAAATATATATACCACCATAGCCGCCATAACCATATATATACTCTTTCTCACTCTCTCTTCTCCTCCTCTCTCTATATCATATACTACTTTATAT
>JABUQX010046969.1:5000-10000 GCA_015478945.1 Trachelipus rathkii
ATATATATATTATATATTAATATATATATATAATATATATATATATAATATATATATTATCATATATATATTATATATACTATATATATATATATATATTATATATATATATATAATAATATATATTATATATATATATATATAGTTATATATAATTTTAAGAAAAAATGAAGGAATGAAAATAGGAGTTTATTATGTAAAGAATTCGTTCATAAGTTTGAATAAACCTAATTACCCGAGTAGTAATAAAAAGAAATAGGAAATAAAATCGAAAGAACGAACGAACGGACGAACAAACAAGCGCACATCGGAGACGGTGTCAAATAAACCTCGACACTTTATCATAAATAATTTTACGAGCTTAATTTCCTCATTCGAAGTTTTGCCTCGAAATCCTTTGATCTAGACTTTGAAATTTCCCATTACTTGTATAAGTGAAAGCGAAGCTTATGGACGGAGTTTGAGCCCGAGACAATGCCGAGAAATTAGTTAAAATAAAAGCCTTAAACTTTTGGGTCTTCACTTTAGCAGCAGCAACTATTTTGGTGGCGTGGCTGTCTGTTTCAGGTTAAGTCGTTTTAATTACGCTTCAAAACAAATAAAACTTTGCTCTCATATCATCATCATCACACTTAATTTGCTAGGTATTTCATAGCGCTGGGGAGAGAGAGAGAGAGAGAGAGAGAGAGAGAGAGAAGAGAGAGAGAGAGGGAGAGAGAGAGAGAGAGAGAGAGAGAGAGAGAGAGAGAGAGAGGAGAGAGAGAGAGAGAGGAGGGAGAGGGAGAGAGAGAGAGAGAGAGAGAGAGAGAGAGAGAGAGAGAGAGAGAGAGAGAGAGAGTGAGAGAGAAGAGGAGAGAGAGAGAGAGAGAGAGAGAGAGAGAGGAGAGAGAGAGACGAGAGAGAGAGAGAGAGAGAGAGAGAGAGAGAGAGAGACGAGAGAGAGAGAGAGAGAGAGAGAGAGAGAGAGAGAGAGAGAGAGAGAGAGAGAGAGAGAGAGAGAGAGAGAGAGAGAGAGAGAGAGAGAGAGAGAAGAGAGAGAGGAGAGAGAGAGAGAGAGAGAGGAGAGGAGAGAGAGGAGAGAGAGGAGAGAGAGAGAGAGAGAGGAGGAGGACGAGAGAGAGAGAGAGAGAGAGAGAGGAGAGAGAGAGAGAGAGAGAGAGAGAGAGAGAGAGTTGTTCAAAATTATGTCTTTCTAATTATAGATATAAAATGCTTCATTTACTTTAAGCATAAAGTGAAGGGATATTGTGCCTATACGCTCAAATATATCATTACATATATAAATAGTTTTAATTCAGTAATAAGCTATTTTTTGTTCTTTCTTGACATGAAGGTAATTTTTTGTTACAAGCTAATTAGGTCGAAGCACTAAAACTCATGTTATTTCTTCTCGCTGGTTAACATTAAACGTTTAAATTTTGCAACTTTACTGCATTTTATATATATATATATATATATATTATAATTATATATATTATATTTATATATATATATATCTATATATAATATTATATTATATATAGTATATATATATATATATTATAATATATATTTTTTTGTTTTTACAGATTACCACCCCGGGTTTGGCCCTTTTAAGGAGGGGGTAGAAATAAATATAGGAAAACCCAACAAGCCTAGAGGCAAATCCTTTTGTGAGCGAGACGTGGGGTTTTAAAAGAGAGAAGATTAATAGAGGTGGAAAAAGTGACAAGGATTTCCACAGAACAGAAGGTGGTGTGAAAGAAGGGGGCACCACAACGAAGTGTCTGGGATTTTCATGCACAGCAAAGTCATGGAGAGCAAGGCGCTCCTTGTATTACGAGGGCGTCTAAATGGAGGTGGAGAGTATCTGCCGTTGTAGTACGTATAGAAAAGAGATAGTGCAGCAACGTACGTACGCAGAATAGAGGTAGAGAGTATAAGTAGGGACAGATTATTTAGTCACGCTTTAGATCCAACTACTTTATAGAGGGTGGAAGGCCGAGCTCCCCCAGAATGATGAATGAAGTACTCGCAACAAGGGCGATAGGTCTTATATAATGGAGTAGCTGTAGCAGAGGAAAAATATTCCCACAACCTGAACAGAACTCCCAGCTTCTTTGAGGCCACCTTAGCAACCGTTGAATATGAGGTTTCCGAGACAATTTTTTTTGTTTATGTCAGACCAGACCAAGAATGTTTATGTTGTCAACAGGTGAGACGCTACAGCCGTCGAAGGAAATAGGAAAGTTAGGAGGTGTTTTTGAGAGGGAGAATGTACGAAGTTGAGTTTTCAAGAGTTGAAGTTCACAAGGTTGCGGCCGGCCCACGGGCATCCATCCAGGTCAGCAAGAATGGAACCGGAAAGTTGAAGACGAGAGGCAACTCAGATGCAAAAGAGGAAGCAGATTTGAAATGAGTAGAAGAACGGAGGGCTGAGTCGTCGGCATAAAAGTGAACAGAGTTAGAAGAACAGCTGAGGAGATCGTTGATGAAAAGTAAGAATAAAGTTGGAGATTTAAACAGAACCTTGCGGAACACAACAATAACAGGAAAGAAGGAAGAAGTCGCTCATCAACGAGTGCTGATATGGAGCGACCAGAGAGGAAACTTGACAACAGTAGGCAAAGAGAAGGAGGAAACCCAAAGGAAGGGAGGGAGCTTAGAGATTAGTGACGCATGCCATACTTGATCAAAATCTTTTGATATGTGAGCGCCCACACAAGACTCCCATAGTCCCAAGGCTGGAGACCATAAATCAGTTAGATAGAGAAGTATGTAACCGAGTTGACCTCGAGCGTCGAAAGCTGACTGATAATCTGAGAAGAAGGAATAGACTCCAGAATGTCCAGGAAATGAGAGTTAGATATTTAAAAGATTTTAGATAGAATATAAAGTGAGAGCTATGGGCGATAGTTAGAAGAATAGAGGCACGCTTTAATCGGGATTGGTGGACATATGAGCGCTTACGCAGACTGAGGTAAATGTGGTAGTATTAAGAGCTAGAGAGTAGAGTTGAACGAGGAAAGGGGCCAGCTCGGAATCCCTCAAAACACGGGGAAGAATACCATCCGGGCCACATAGCTTCTGAGTTCAATAGATTTCAGAATCCATGCACCGCGATTATAAGCGTAATCACGGAAGAGACCTTTAAAATTGTGAGGAAAGAAGTAGGAGGAGGGATGCGGAATCATCAGGGTAAAATGTAGATGAAAATAGGTGGCCGAGAGAATAGCCATTAGTAGAGGTTAGCTACAGAAGTCAGAGCGAATAAGTGGAAGAAAGGCAGATTTACAAGAGTGTGTGTATAATATATATATTATTATATATATATAATAATATATATTATCTATATATATATATATAATATTATATTATATATATATATATATATATTATATATTATTATATTAACAGATTGTCACACTCACGCGACGAGGGCCCTTTAAGGAAGGGAAAGAAAATAATAAAAAACAAGGCTTTTGGCTTGCTTAAGGAGCAAGGCTTGTTATTTGAGAGAGGCTAACGCCTCGCATTGGGAGGTGGGTTTATATAATAGTATATAATAATATAATATATATTTATATATATATTATATATATATATTATATATATATATTATATATATTAATATATATATATATATATATATATATATATATATATCTATTATATATATAATATATTATAATATATTATTATATATTATATATATGTATTTATATATATAATATATATATAATATTTATATATTATATTATATATATAATCTATTATATATATATAATATAATAACTATTTCAACATTTATGTGGACAAATAATAAATATTTACGTCAAAATAAACAAAAAATTATAAAATAAATTAAAATCAATATTTGAAGCTCGAAAAAGAAAAAAGTAAGTTATTTTATAGCCAACTTAAGTCATTCAAACAAAAGGAAGAATTGGGAACGTTTTTTGGCATGTTTAAAAGTACTATATATGATATAATAAAAATTTCTAAAGATATTTCAAATATTTCCCGTAGTCTCTGTCTTCCATATATTCTTCTTCTTAAAAACTTTTCCTCTTCATTCATGATCATCGAAGAATCAGCATTTAACTGATTAGCAGAAGTTTCTTCAACCTCTTCCTCTTTTGCGTGCTGCTGCTTCTTTCTTTTTCTTCTTCTTAGCAGTCCTTTAATGAGCTTTCATTTAATGAATCTCAAGAGTAGTGTTAATATTTTGAGCTTCCACTTTTTCATCAGTGTTTCTTCTTTTTCTTTTTCGGTGTATCCATTACGGCATCCTGGGATGCCTCTTCAATGATTAAAGAATCTTCATCGTTTTTCGACTTCTTTTTCTTTTCATATTTTTCTTTGGTGGTCTCCTGTTTCATCAGTATCATTAACAATGGAGGAACCATTCAAACCATTTACTTTCTGACAACCTCAACATTTTCAACATAACATCAGAGCAGTATACACCGTCATTGCACGAGTTAGTGCTACCAAAGATAATTCAACCGGTGCGTCGTTGTCATTGGAGACCATCACCGCTAAAAGTAATGTAACAGTATTGGTGAGTGTCTCATAATAAACTTTTTCCTTCCATTTAGAGGGTTAGAGAGTTTGTATCCTCCCTGATACTTGATATCACTTTTGATGACGTATACTTTTCAAACTTATACGTTTATATTTTTATTATCTTTGCATATAACCCGTTTTCTAAACTTTGATCATAAATATAATATTTTGAGTACATCATTTTCGTTTAACATGCGACAATTAAATTTTCACAATTTTTTTTTTGTTTATATTTATTATAGATTTCCTTTTCTATGTCAAGAGTTTTTTCAAAAGTCTTTTGATCATCTTCAACCCATTTATCAGATTCCTCATCACTCAATATCAAAGATGAGTTACAATTTTACCTCAAAAAGAAGATAGGGGTTATTATTTAAATATCACCAGACACTGACCTATAGGTTAACATACGATATGCGTTTTCTTTTTCTAAAATAAATTGGAAATTTTTA
>JABUQX010046969.1:22500-32500 GCA_015478945.1 Trachelipus rathkii
TGTCAAAACTGTAATTAAGGTTCCGGAGGACACATCCCACTGCTTTCTCTCCTGTTTAACTAACGCTAACAACATGGAATATATCATCCCTGGAGGATCTCTAGAGGAGACCGGTAAAGTCGGCGGGGTATCTGGACGAGGTATGGCCTCTCCCATAATGGGGTGGTCAGGGGTGAGAAGGTAAATATATATATATATATATATATATAATATATATATATATATATATATATATATAGATATTATAATATATATATAATATATATATATATATATATATATAATATATATATATATATATATATATATATATATATCGTTTTGATAACAGGTGAAGGAAACCAGGCATTGCAAGAGTTTCTGATGTCTAGGAATCCTCGTCAACAACACTCGTCAACTCTTGAGTCTTATCTCATAAAACCCATTCAAAGAATACTCAAATATCCTCTCCTCTTACAACAGCTCAAAGCTTTGACGGAACCAGGGTCTGACGAGCACAGACATTTATTAGGTTTGTTGAGCGAATTATTTCCTCTTATAAACATAAACAAGACAAACGGTTTAAAACTAATGGAATTTATTTATTTTTCAAGATGCTTTGAATTCTCTCAAGGTTTTCTGTCTGACAGATTAGTGTCTGTGTGTGTGTGTTTTATATTTCATCAATTCTCGCGTGTAAATAACGATCATTATTGTTTAACGATATATAAATGAGCAAACTTTGGTTAAAGGATGAAGATAAATTTGTTTTATTACAGTACGAATAATGGATTAAAATAGTTTTATTGAAATTTTTATTTTCTAATTACTTTCAACTAAAGTTTTTATCGAAACTTCATATTGATATTAAAATTATCATAATTAATGAACAATGAAAAATCTTATTTGTGCTGTAGTTAGTTAGTTTTACTGTTTATTTATTTATATAGGGAGAGTAAAACGTTATACCACACTCATCACTTCGGGATATCTTTTATATTAATTCATTAATGAGTGAGGGAGAATCCCATACAGATATGCTATGGAGTATCTATATTATATTTATATTAGAGGAGGACTAAAAGATTGAGAGTACTACATGACTTGACCTGAATCTTATATATATTAGTAGTTCTTTTATTTATACATCAATATGAGAGAGGATTTTATCCATATATAAGTTTGTTATTATCTTATAATTGGGAGTAGATCACGAGTAACCTTATTTATTAATCAGAGTTATGTACTTATATAGAGTATACATTATAATAAATTGGAGGGTAGTCAACTAGCTACCATTTTTATTTTTTTATTATTTAGGGTATGCAGTGTCTTACAGTTATTTCTTTTTATTTATGATACCATGTATTATCTATTTTCTTTTATCACGTTATTTATTCATAAGATGACACTTGATTAATGTATTGAGTTCTAAATGCGTTGACCAGATACAATTTAGGGTAAGTTTATATATCTACTAACTACTTATAATATATATATTAATATAATATTAATATAATTATTAAAGCTATTATTTATCCTTTTTAATATATTAAATCGCTTAGAGATATATATAAATTATATATATATATATATTAATTTTCTTTTATATTCTGATGAGAGTGAGATTATATATACTTAAGTTGTAAAATGTACTTACGTATAATATAAATCAGAGAGAGAGTATCACTACGGAGATATTTAGTCTAGTTTTAGTAGAGAGGTGAGGAAGGAGAGGAGGAAGAAGGAGATACTTGTATATGTTTTTTGTGAGAGAATTAGTACTGTCTGTCACATTGGGGTATTTGCCAGTTGATGTATTTTTTATTTCTTATATTATTGAGTCACCTGACTCTATATTGAACTGTCATTATATTTTTATTCTTATGTTTTATATATATTGGGGTCTCGTTGACTCCAGTTTAATACCTATTATGTTTTTTATATTTAGATGATCAAACTAGTATTCCATATAATACAGACCTCACCAATACTGAATTGTATATTATTTTTGGTTCTGACCTCACTCTTATAGTTTACTGGATTCTTTATATATTTAGAAGACTAGAGTGGACATATTCTTATTATAATATTTAGTCTAAGTTTCTATTGTTCTTTACATTGAGGTAGTCAACTTGACCCATATGGTTTTTCTTTAATAAATTAAGAGGTCACGATAACCACATTGCTTGTTCTTTAATGGGTCACGCATACCCCAGTATGCTTATTATTTCTTATAAATTATGTAAGGTACACGTGACCAGTTAACATGCTTATACAATATGTCGTTTCTTTTCTTTGATATGTTTCTATAACGATATATATGACATAATACTATTGCTATTGTCTTTTCAGTTGCCAAGAGATACATTGAGTGATATATATAACATAATAATATATATAATATATATAATTTATATATTATATAATTATATTATTATATAATATATTATATTAAGGCCTTTATGATCGGAGGACAAAATCAGAAATAATGAGAGTTTATTGGTACAAAATTTTATAGTTTTATAATCGATTTTTATTAATCTGCTTAAATAGTATTTCTAAATAGTTTCTAACTAAAAATAACATAAGTAGGATGCCACCAGCGTCTTCCCGCCTCGCTGAGGCCGCCTTGGCTCCATAATGCAATATACGCCGCGAGGCGGTGCCGTGCAATCTTACCGCACTGCCGCGAACAAGTGTATATTTATAATATATATAAATAGTATCATATATATATATATAATATATTTATATATGATATATATTATTTTATAATCTTATTTAGTATGGATTGAAAAATTTGTAAGAAATCTAAATCACATCTTACTATACACTCATTAAATATATATAAATAATATATAATAATACGTATAGTAGAGATTAAGCCTGACAGATTTATTAATAGAGGATATTACAATAAATACACACTAATAAATCAATAATATACATTAAGAATCCCAACTGAGATGGTTTATAGTTAGCAGTAACCTAAGAGTAAATTAGGAAAGAAGGATACTAGATCCTTAAATTATAAAGTGATTATGGAATGGACCCAGCACATGTTTGTCTTTTCTCCTCATTTATGGTCATAGATTTATTTTATGGGACGTCATGGCCATATATAACTGGTTTACTGGTAAACAGTCCTCCAGCGAGAGCGCTATAGCCAGAGCTCGCGCAAAAGAATAAGTACATATGGTTTCATGAGAAGAGTAGCAAGAAAAAGATGGAAAACTTGTTTAATAGGAGGGTCAGATATGGAGAATAATGACGATGTCTATCTGAAACGTAGTATCTCTAAAAAAGTGGAGTGGAGTTTGTGTCAAGGAATGCCATTCCGATGAAATTGTATGGGGAAGAGTGGCAGATCACGTGTATATCGCACCTACTTTTTTAATCTAGAGGGCCGATCCTTCTATCGCGTGCTCACTCTGTTACGAGAGGAGTTGGCCGGTGTAGCGCTGAAAGACGGTGGTCATAGGTGGTTACTCCTGGTTCGAAGATGTGTGTAAATATAATTGAAGTGATTTTCATTCCCTATATTTTAAATCCGAGCCACAGTGAGTGGGAAGTTTATCCTTTGTAATGTTATTTATACTTTTATTATATAATATATAATATAAATATTAACTATTTTAATTTTTTTTTGAATTTTATCACACGAGGGTTTGAGGGGCCCTTCGCTATCCTATACCTCCATAAATATTAATAATATCCATAAAAGAATTTAATGCATACACTAAATAATGACTTCAGTACTCTATACCAACAATAGTTGATCTCAGGTAAAAAGGATTTCGAATAAATAAATAGTCCCCCATACTCCTAGAGACTTAACTGCTGGGAAGAGGAGAGAGTTCCTGATGACATATTTGTATCTTTAATTGTGTATGATCATATAACCTATATAGATACTATATCACATAAATAATTATAAATATCACACTTAAAATATAATAATTTTAAATATAAAATAAAATAATAAGAAAACATAAAACGCATATATGTTAATGAAAACATAGAAAATATAATTATCATTAATAATATAATAATAATTTAATAAGTTAATAAATAATACAATTAATAATAGAATTCCTATACAATAGATAATAAATAAAATAATTAAGAAATATATATTAATATTATTAAATTAATAAATAAATATAACTTTAATAATATATTTAATATATTATATAAATATATTAATATATATTAATCATTAAAATTAATTAATAAAAAATCATTACTTGAATATACACTTCAAGAAAAGATAAAAGGATAGCAATGTGACAATGGACAGAAGTAAAAAGCATCTAAGCTATTTGACAGAAAGCAGCATATAAAAGAAAAAATTTAGGCAAACCGTAAACCGAGACAGAGCACAAGTTTTTGTCGATTCTTGAGATAAATTCTACGAGCAAAGAACACATACGTCTATGAACAAACCTACGATCGCTTACTCTCTTAAATATATAGAAAGCTTTCACAAAGGAGCGCTTAGGACGGTAATGTGCGAGGAAGTGTTCTTTTAAATTGTTAAGTGTCTTAAATCTCCATTCGAAATGGGAATTAGGCCATAAAAGTTCTTCAAATAGGGTTAAAAGTGGAGATCAAAAAATTTAATAATTCATTGAATCATGAAAACACACGGTAGAGGTAAGATGTTGTATACGAGCCCAGATTATTCGACTAAAAACAATGCACCGTGTTGTACTTCTGGAAATCTATATATATCAAATGATGCAGGGGGCGAAGAAAGCAAGGAGGGGAGGTGCAGAAAGTGCGGCGACAAAGAGAAGTACCCTCGTGTGTTGTTGTTTATGCGCATAGAGCACGGCAGCGAGGTCGGCAGAGAAAGCAGCAGTGCCATGGTGGAGGAATTTGTTATAAAGTTACATACACTGTAAGGGAAGATACCGAGTGCATTCTTAAGTTTTACTAGTGTGTGTATTGTACCGAGGACTTAAAACTTGCACGATAGAATGGTACACTATAAACAACAAAAAGGATAGTCACATACTCTCACACACAAAATGTGAAGGATCAGGTTCTCGTGTGACGAGCTATCATTTGTGCGCTATAGACACAGTGTTGAGACCTTGTATTCTTAAGTTTTACCACTATGGGAGATCCGAGCTGTGTTTTATTATATAAGCGTGACATAAGTGACGTAAAGGGGTTAATTAAAACTGTCTCTGTGAGTGATTTTGGAAAGACGAAAAGCAATTCGTTAATGCGTTTAACACAGACTACGTTCTCATTGATTTGGGTTTATATAGAATTTTTTGCGCAATCTGTTCATGAAAATACCGTGAGGAAAATATAACGTTCCTTAAGTGTCTGCTGTGGTTTATGGAAATCATACTGCTCATTGTATATATTCATCCTTTCATAGATTGGAATGTAAGCCTATTGATTAAGTTGAATATTATACGACTTCTATAAAAATCAGATAACTTATTTCCTGACCTCAATCCATAATTTAAACACCACCCTAATTCTCAAATACCACCCATGGACCATAAAGGTAATTTTACCAATCTTCAAAAGTTTATATTTATAATATAAGAGGCTTCTTTACCCCTATTAGTTCTCAGGTTTTTTATCAATAATAGGCACAATTTTTACCCTCCTAAGATTTATTTGTAGAAGGTATCATACTTTCATATCCTCACTGCATTAAATCTCATGACAAGGATGGATAATAGATCTAACGCACTTAACAATCTGCCTTGAGAGATATATTGACCAGGATTTGTTAAAGTTCCTCATATTGATTTGAGGAGTAACCAGCTTTAACTCTAGTATCGAAGATTTGTGCCATTTGAGGTTCCCTACGATGGGCTTTGAAGGCTATACGAGAGATGAATAGTGGATCTGGAGTAGGCCCAGAAGACTATAAACTCAAAACTTTAGAGTTGCAATGAATGAAGAGATAAATAGTATTAAGCTCAGATGAGCACTTCAGGAGTAGAAAGAGGAAAGGGTGGTACATTTTTCAAGTAGCTAAGATTACAATAGATAATATTATGATAATCATGTGGAAAGTGCAGTTACATGAGAAACATACACCCCTGAAAAAACTGTGACCAGCCTGAGCTGTGGACATATTTAAATGACACGTGATGTCCATTTATACGGAAAATTATCCAGCAAAGAAAAAGTTATGTTACATCTGGATCGTTTATTCATGTAATGTAAAACACCAAGCCACTGACTCCCAGACAATCATAAACCTATTTTCCAGATACAAACATGAGAAATAAAGCACCAGATAAATACCTACAACAGTTTGCCCGATATGTTATGTTATGGAATGGACTCTCCTTCGAATGAATGTCTTCCTCCTCCTCTCTCATACCTTCTATCTTGTCCAGTAACCATCACCATTACAAAGGGTAAATATACAGTTAGCTATTGGTTTTATATTATATATTGCAACACATAAATCCATTAAAAAAGTCAAAAAAAAATATGTTTTCTATGGAACGGGCGAACGATTAATTGATTATCAATAAATTGAAAAATGTTTCTAGTAAGTTCGTGTAATTTAAATTACGGCTCGCGAACGGAATCAAGATCGAATATAAGTTCGTTAGACCCGAGTACCACTAATAATAATATATAGTTAATTATATATATATATATATATATATGATATATTATAATATATAATATTATTAATATATATATATTATATATATATATATATATAGTATAGTATAATATATATTCTATTATTATAGATTATATAATATATATATATATTAATACTATATATATATATAGTATAATATATATATAATATGAATTATATATAATATAACATATATATATATATTATATATATAATATATTTAATTTTTAATATATATATAGTAATATATTATAATTATTTTTATATTATTATATCTATATATATATCATTCTTATATATAATATTAATATATATTAATATATATATTATATTATAATATTTAATAAGATTATTAAATACTTTTATTATAGAATTATGTTATTTTTATAATTAAATAATTTATTACAATATATTAATATATTATAACTATATATATATATTTATATATATTATTATATTAATATGATTATATATATATATATTATATTATAATAATATTTAATATATATATAATATATTTTACTAATTATTATTATTATAAATATTAAAAAAAAAAAAAGAAAAAAAAAAATAAAAATAAAAAAAATTTTTTAAATTAAATAGTTATTTTTGAAAATAAAAAAAATTTGGCAATTACAATATTTATATATATAATTATTATATATATAGTACTTATATATATATATATATATATATATATATAGTATATATATAAGTATATATATACTATTATATATATAATTATTATTACCGTTGTATGTATGTTTAAAAATCTGCAATATCCTTTAATATTATTTCGAATAGATTTTTTTCCTTCATTTCCTTTTCTTCAACGCATACTCGCAAATAATGATCAATCATCTTATGTTTTCATTCCTTTTGCTTTTTAAGTTTTATATTTAAAAACACTCCAACGTACTTTCACCGTCATGTTTTGTTCACCAATGCATATTTGAGTTTTTCCTAAATAATAAGAATCAAATTAATTTTTTTTTTTAAACAAAATTTAACTTTCTTAATCTAATGCAATATAACCTAAACTACCCCATAATTCTACCTATGCACTTACCTACCTAACCTAATCTAACCTAGACCTAACCTAAACTACATAATCTAACCTAACTAACCTAACCAAACTAAACCAGCTTAATCAATACGAAGCGTTACATAAGTAACTTAACCCTAAGGTACAATTCTGCAAATTTCAAATTAAAAATATGATTTATGGCAACTTCTTTTAAGCAGGCAATGATAATTTTGGTACTTTTTTTAGAATTTCTTGACACCTTGCAAGTCAATTGTTTGAGTTAAGCTAAGAATAAGTGGTGGAGGCTAATTATTTTTGCTTTTGCGTTCTAATTTGATTAATAAATTACATTAGAATTTCAACTGATTTTTAAAGAAAATAAAAATTCTCTTCAATATGATGATTTATTACAATATTCGCAGTGCAATAATATAATGAATAATATAATATTATAATAATAATATAATAATAATAATAATAATAATAATAATAATAATTAATATATAATATAATAATAATATATATAATATAACTAATGATTATAATAAAATAATAATAATAATATTAAGTATTAATAAATTAAAATATAATAATAATAATATTTAATATTATATAATATATATGGTTTGTTATAGTGTGTTCTAGTGTTAAGGCACAAAATATTCAGTTCACATTACTCATTACTTTAACCTATCACTCAACTGAACTACAATACAATTTTACAAAATTCACTTGGTCTCTGAAAATATTAGTAAATAATGGCACGGCCTGATCACTATACCTAAGGTCTCACCGGGTTACTCCTAGGGTCTCCATATTATTTAAATTAGTTACAGACACCGTTCACGTGAGAGCTCTGATAACCACAAAAATTTTAAGATGTAAAATATCTACAGCAGTTAAGTTCAAATCAATATTTTTTTAATTATTGAGGACACCATATTATTCGCACTCTCCTCCTGTACATATTTAATAAAATAAGTAAGATTATAGCCGTATGGCTCGAACCATTTATATATATTATATAGTATATATAATATTAATATATGTAATATTTTTATAAAGTGAGGTATAACACTGCTAACTATATCGAATAGATGAGATTTTAGAGTAACTATATTTCGAGTAAATAATATCTTTAAACTAGATATATATATATATATAACTAGTGCACTTATTATTCAATATTATATATAACTATTCTGTAGTGTAGCCATTAGTATTCATTAATTAGATTAAATCTTGGGGGGATACTTTATATATAATACCTCATATTATACTATTATATATATATACTTCTACTTATATATTATATATATACTATATAATTTACATATTATGAGAGTTTAATTTGACCTATCAGTTATATGAATAATGGATTAACTATTATATATATTTAATATTTGAGATGATCACCTATATATGACACGTACCCAAGACTGCTTGTATATATTTAGCTTTATATTTTTTCATATATGTATTGTTATTTTTAAATTATAGGGGGTCATATGGCTTCGACGTAGTTTCATACTGTTTTTTTATATTTGGGTAACGTTACCCCAGTTGTTTAATATACATACCTAATAATATATTATATAATATATATATATATTATTATAATATCACAGTTATTGCTATTATATATGTATAATCTTTTAATATATATTATAAGTATAGAGTAGATAATATATTATTATATATAGTGACTTAAACACCTAGTTGCATGGTACTTACTTTTATATGTGTCAAATGATACCACCATATACCTTAGACATGCTACTTGTTCTATATTATAATCTATTTATCAAGTTATTCTATTAGTTCACTACTTATATACATTATGAGGGGTCTAATAACTTATGACTCAACCATATGGTTTTAGTTATCTTTATATATAAATAGGGTGAGTCAATCGATATAACCTATATCACAGTTGTCATTATGTTATCACTTATAATACATATAAGAGGTTAGTCATACGTAACCCACTCATATAAGTATATTGCTTTTTCACTTATAAATATATTATTATGGGAGTCACGTATATTAGAACCCAGTTATACTTATATAGCTTTACATATTTAGTTACAGATTTCTTTTTACTTTATACGTTGTTATTGCGGAGACTGTGACAACTAAAGAAGCCTGCTTATGTTCCTAAGGGCAGCTGGGCTGAGGACCTAGAGAAATACGAACTCAATGGAGGCGACATAATTATATTAAATCACACATATATCTTTACTGCATCCAAATTAACCAATAATCTCTGGCGCGGGGTACCACTTTCGCTCGATTGATCTGAAGGTAGCCCAAGAATAGTGGAATATAAATTGATATTATATATAATAAGTATT
>JABUQX010046969.1:35000-45000 GCA_015478945.1 Trachelipus rathkii
GTAAAGGCCAAGTAACTGGGTTCCAACGTGACCCCAATATAAAAGAAAAGCCACTGGGGTTACGTGACCCCATTATTAAAGAACAAGCAACGGGGTTACGTGACCAATAATTATAAGAACGAAACAAGGGGTAAAGTGACCCCAATGTTAAGAGAGAAGAAAAACTGACAATATAAAGAACAAGCAGCGGGGGTCACGTAACCCATATAAAGAAGCAGCAACTGGGGTCACCTAACCCCATTATGAAAAAAAAGCAACTGGGGTAACGTTACCCCAATATAAAAAACAGGAAAAACGGGTCACGAGACCACCAATATAAAAACAAGAAAAAATGAAAAAAAAAAAAGAACAAAGCCAACTGGGGTCAGGGTGACCTCAATATAAAGAACCGATCAACTGGGGTCAAATAACCCCAATAAGAAGAACAAGTAAATGGGGGTCACGTAACCCAAATATCAAGAACAAGCAACAACAGAAGAAGCCTAATTTAAAGACACGAAAAGTACTAAATCCATCGAGTTAGGGCAATGCCACTTAAAAAATTCACATTAACTATATATAATATTATAATAGTATATAATAAAATAAACAAAAATTCAAGTGTCAACACTATCAGCGTATAGAAAAAAAAAAGGGTATTGTGTGTAATATCAATATCTAAAACTATTTCAAACTCGAGATAAAAGAGGTGAGTAGTATATAATAAATAGAAAAGCTATAAAACCTCGAATAGATTTCTCCACCTATTACAAAAATCATGGACAATCTATAATTAACACATAATTAAAAAAGTTAGGTTGAAAGGTATTGATGACGCGAGATTTTTAATATTCCAGTGATTAAAAACCGAATGACTAAAATAAAACGTGGGCCATCAGATATAATTTATTCAACTTTGAAGATAACTATTTATCTAATAAAAATGTATACAAATATTGTATAACCACTCGTGGTCACTGTTCAAGTTTGAATAATTATTCATGACTGTAACAAACTCATACTAAGAATAGAGACTTGAGCTATAAGATATAATACAAACATTCAAAACACTTTAATCATCAAATTAAATAATGTATTATTATTCAGAATACCAAACACAACTAAGTATTGCGTCGCGTCTCATCTGTCTGAGAGACTAAGCCAATCTGACGAGAGCGAGCGTAAGGGAATCAAGTCCGATAAGAAAATGAACCGGTAGAGCGGAACAATATGCTCACACACGTCTAAGTAAACGTTGTCCAGAAAGGCTAATATGACATACCTACACAGCAATTTCCTAAAAACACCATTTAACGGAAGGAAGGTTTTCAATTCTCCGCTGGGTTCACGTGACCCCACAATATATTAAAAAAAAAGAATCAGGAAACATCGACACGCCCTACATTATAAAAAACAGAATCCAAGGTCAAGAACACCCTAAGAAGGTCGAGCGAACGCCTGAAAAACCGAACATAAGACCACACGTCTAATAGAGAAGAAGAACAATGGGCCTCGCGTACAAAAGTGTTACCTAAACCAAGTGTAGGAAGGACAAGACACGAACTAACACAGCGAAGCAAATGCGCACTATTTGAGCGCCAATAAAAAAGACACTCAGCGCAGTACACTAATTATTCATCTCTTCGACCTCGCGATGAATGCAAAAAAATCACGAGGCAACTAGGGAGCGCTTAGCTCAACATGAGCTGATGAGAGAGTAAACATAAGAGATGACTATATAAGGATGCACTGCCATCCGCGCGCACATCAGAAGAGAGGAGCCAAGTATTACACTTAATGAATAAAACATAAAGGGAGACAGAAGCGCTGGAGAGAAGAGCATGGATGGCACTCGATCAATAGCCAATTAAATAGCCAACATCATACACAAGCGTGTCCAACATATCAAGCAATAAGTTAGAACAGGTAATGAGGTTAAAAGAACACAATATCACAGAACACAACAACATATGTAAGAGAAAGCTAATCATATATAGATAGAGGACACACTTGATAGATACTCATAAATATCTTCATCATTAGCATAGACACCACAATATAAAAAAATAAACTAAAATATGTTGAGATAATAATCAAGTTAAAATTATAGATATATTTAATTATATAAAAAAAATCATTAGTAAGTTATTTACTAAAAAGTATTGAATATACTTTTTGAGGCATAAAAATCACACTAAATGTTTAACTCGTGATTATTTTCTCACATAGAAATTACTATAATATTAAAGAATTTTGTATCATTTACATATGATAAATAGATTACTCAAATATATATACAAATAATCTATAAACTAACATTAAAAAAGCAAATATTACTGAGTTATATAATATTTTAGTATATAATAATATTATTATATTTCTTTCTCAGGATAATAAATACTATATATGAGATACTAAAAATTTTGTCACAATATCATCATAATATAAGTAAAAATAAGGTTTATTAATATTATATTATATAACTCACTAAAAAATAACTTGAGACCTTTACATATTTATATACAGCCCAATGTTCTGCAACTTGCATTAAGAACAGCAAACTAGTGTCACGTGATAACCGTAAAAGAAAAAGAAACTGAAAATATGTAAAGCAAGTAACTGGGTTCAAACGTAACCCCAATATAAAGAAAAAGCAACTGGGGTTGCGTGACCCCATTTAAAAGAACAAGCAACTTGGGGTTACATATGTACGACACCATATAATAAGAGATTAAACAAAAGAGGTCTATATACGATGACGCACACCAATATTGATAAAATGAACGACATGAACACTGATCAAGGCACTCAGGAAAGAAGCCAAGGCGAGCCTTGAGTCAGCGGTGACACAGCACATAAATAAAAGAAACTCAGAGCAATCACGTAGCAGGGTCTCTAAACACTTAACCCAATAATAAAGCCAAGAACAATTTTCATCTTCAGGATAGAGATAAATGTTATAAATTAAAATATTACCTTTGAAACAGTATATAATAAACGATAACCAATCAAGAACCAGTAGTATATAAAAAATCACGCATAACAGTGGTTCACAGAGTAACCGGGACCACAATATAAAATAGAAAAGATTAATGACATACAGAGAGTACAGATCGAATAGGAGGAGTCTAAGAGAGTGACCCACCCAGAGGTTTATATATTGAGACTCATACTAACTTGCGATCTATAATTACCCCTAAAATTTAGTATAGGAAGGAGAGTATGAAATATCAAATGAATATAGGAGGTTAACGTAACCCCAATTCAAAAGACAACATAAGCATACAGAAGAATAGCCTATAATATTACAAGACGCCGAAAATATAAGTTAAATCATCACGGAGTTGCATATAGTATAGCTATAGCCCACTTTATATAAAATACCATATATATATAAATATATAACAGTAATTAATATATTATGTTAATATATATATATATATATATATATATATATTAAATATATAATTATATATATAATATATAATATATATATATATAATATAATAAATTATATTACAATATTAGATATAATATACATTCTTTTATGAGAGGCTGAAAAAATTGGATGATATAATAGATTTATATTAAACCATGAAATATAAGAATAAAAGAATTCTCAGATCGAATATTATATTAACAAAAAAATATAAAGGGGGGGGCTCCAGCCCCTTAAAACCCCGTATAAAATATTAGGGGTTATACAAGTAATCATACCCAGGTAGGTTCTCCAAATATCATCGCAATGTAAACTGAGCAATCTTTAATTATTATAAAGATAAACTAAAGAAATCTAGTAGTCAGCTAATATATCTCACAAGAGGAGAGAGAGAGCGAGCACCACACTGTACAAATAATAATAAGGATTAAATATTACGCTAATATAAGCTATGCCGTTTCAACAGACCTACGCGCGAATATATAAGGATCAAGAGAAATATCTAACTCGCGGTGTCAAAATGCACGTCGACGCAGATACTACAACAAAGAGGCACGATACTGAGGTTATTCTGAGTTGAAAATTTAGTTTTTTTAAAAGTGATCATTAGGATATTATACCAAAATTTAAAAGGAAATAGTGATGACTAATGCAATCACAATTCCCTTGATCACGATTGCAAGTCAACCACTCGGAATCCAGTCATCAAAACCCAAAAAGAAAACTGGCCACAAGTGGCGAATGAAGTAATTAAAATAATACGACATTAAATCACCCCAGCAAGAACCACAGAAGAAATAGATTTGTTTCGTAAGCTTTAGTGAAAGAAAATACAGTAAATAAGTATACTTTTACATTCGCCAGTGAACTGTGTCTGAAGGAAAAGATAAATTAAGTGGGTCAGTAGGTCACACTCGACATATGTAATATAACTTAACTCTCACGTCTTGCACACTCTAGTTTCAAAATATCATCACTAACAGAAGGTAATGACACTGATTTCATTAACAGGGGGGTGGTTTTCCTTTTCCTTTTTTAAGGATAAAGGTGGGTTAATAATCCCGAACCACCAACAGTATCAAGTCAAGGGAATTACGGAAACCCTTTCCCCAAAGAAATTTCCATCCCAAGACTACTGTTTCTCGAAGAATATAATAATTACAAGTAGTCTAAAGCATTAAAAATACTTTTGAAACGAAGGTAATTTCCTTAATTAACATTACACAGTCCATATCGTCCCGGCACACACAACCTGAACGTAAGAAACCCTAAGCGTACAAAAGGAGCGATTAACTATTTGAAGAGTCCTGGGGAACACTGGTGAGAGGAATACACAGTTACGTGAAATAAAGTATAAGTAAGAAATTAAAAGATTATTTTTAATGTTCAATAGTACGAGAAATTATATGATAATTTCTAATGTTGTCTAAATGAATAATAAGGTTGTCGTCGAAGCTTATCGAATCGAATATAGCTTTGATCCGACGGAAAGCCAAGATGTTAGCCTGGCGGCGGTTCCTAGGGGGAGAACTTGATGTTGAGGGTTAATGGCTAAAAAATGAATCATAAATTTACCATGAATTCCAAAGGGAAGATAAGACTGCGCGAGTAATTTCACCTGTTCTCGTACTCAGGGAAACTGATCTTACATAGCCAAGTATGTAAAACTTTTACAATTCCCAATTTCCATTTTAAACGGGGACCGTCATCTTCCACCAAGGCGACGTCCGACAGTTACACATCTTTTTATTTATATAGTTCCTTAAATTTAAAAATATAACTTTTCCCATTTAATTTAAATTTATTTAGACAAGGGAAAGAAGGATAAATTGGTTTCCAATTTTTGATAGGATCTTAGCAGTTTATCATATTGATTATATAGTTCGGGAACGGGGAGTGAGTTTAATTTATGCCCTGTTAATAAATGGGAAGGGGTGAGTGTGTTCCTCACTATGAGGTCATCCCTACAAAGGTAGAAAGGACGGCAATTCAAAACCGAGCCTCTACTTCAATTAATTGTAATAAATCGAATCGTAAGTTATGAGGGCATTAGTAGAGAGGTAACGTTCAAATGGATGTGGTTATACCCAATGAGACAAAAGAATCACCGAGTGGCTGGCTTAACGAGCAGGATTTCGAACCTCCATGTAATGGAGTGATTGATGTACACACAAATGTTCACTGAGGGTAAACGTGTAACTGTTTTAAATAAGTCTAGAGATGCATGGAAAGTAGGTGGCCGTTACTGAATAAAACCGACAGAGGGGAACACCAACGTCCTACCCATCGGAAACGCGGAAAGTGATCTCCAAAAAGAATTCTGTGCTATTGTCTAAAACGAGGCTCGAAGATGGACTGCCGACGTGCACAGTAAATAATACGAATATAACATTGTGGTGAGCTATATTGAAGCTTTAATATTTATAAAAATAACCTGTCGGTCAATCCCAAAATATAAATGGCTTGGTGTTAAAACTATTACTTTAGGGCAAAGCAGCCAGAGGGGCAGACCTAAAGTGAAGAGCTTGCAAACGTTTACACAAAATGCATGGTCTTGTGACTTTTTTAATATTAATTCTCATATGGAAAAAATAATACTTTCTACGTATTATTAAAAGAGCTGAGGTTCCAAAGATGAAAGATATATTGGTGGTCCCATAGATGAGTTATATGCAAATAGATGTTATTTGGGAGTAAAATAAGGGAATTGGTGAGTCATAGTAGGAAGAGTTTCCTAAAACACCTTGCTATCGCACCTGAGTATACCATTTACTAATATTATATTAAGCTGTTTACACAATTTAATCTTTTTAATTAATATTTAAACAGTCTAAAAATGCAACACTTTGTCAATATATTGGTCGAATAGACTCAGAAATTTGTTATCTCCTCGCAATGGAGAGTTGATGAGGAGAATCGGTTTCACCCAATTGATCGTAATTAAAAGGGATTTATTACAGGAGTTTTTCAAATTGGTTATGAACCTGAATACATAAATTTTAATTTTTACAAATTTTATTATAAGATGAATAATTCTCACTGTTCAGTATACTTTCAACAGGAGTAACTGTCACAGCTGAGATTATTAAATTTTCTTCTTCATTTTGTGAAGAGGAAGGATGTTCCCTCCAGACTGGCCAGTCTGAGGGATTTAAGAGCCAAGTTGGACCTGATGTCCATAAATCAGAACAAAATATTTAACAGTCCTGACCCGCGAGAGCGAGGTCACGGGGTTTCCTTGTAAGGGACAATTTCCACTCTATAGAGGGAACATTTTTTCTAATCTCGTCCACCCTGTTCTGGTTAAAAGTGGGGAGTTGTTTTTGTGAAAAAATCCACTGCAAGGTGACTTGACTATCACACCAAGCATATATTTTTTCAAAATTTAATATATTTTCAAACGTTTCTATAATAAATTTTAACATGCGAGATGATAATAGAGCTCCCATAAGTTCTAATCGGGGGATGGAAAGCTCTTTAATGGGGGATACTTTAACTTTTGATAATAATATTTTTGATATGGGTGTAGAGTCTGCATAAGAGATCACATACACCACAGTACCGTATGCAGAGCCAGATGCATCGGAAAAGGCGTGGAGTTCCACATTAATTGAATATATAAGTTGCCTGGGTAATTTTAAGTTTAAGCATTGTTCAAATTGAACCACAAGTGATCTCCATTCTTTTTGAAGATCATTGGGGATCTTGTGGTCCCAGTCAAGTTTTAATTTCCAAATTTTTTGTAAAAGCATTTTGCCTCTTATAACCACGGGTGACAAAACACCAAGAGGATCAAAAGCAGATGCAACATTATGCAATATTTTACGTTTGGTATTGGCTCTGGTCAAAGCTACGAGTGGGTAAGACATGGTATCTGCAGAAGTACCCATTCCATACCTAAAATTTTTAAACAAGGTTCTTCTAGTCCCAATTCTTTTTCTTGAAACATAGAAGCAGCGAGAGATAAGTTGGAAGCCCACTCTCTTAAATTTAAACCAAGCCTCTGCAAATAAGGATCTGTTCTAAAAATATTGTTTAATTCCTCCTCAGTTCAAATGTATCCAGAAGAGGTTATCACATAAATTGTTCTAATAGCATCCTTGTAGCCGTTTGGATTTTATTTACTGGGGATGGAGGCTGCTGCAAAAAAATGGACTACAAGTTGCCGTACCAGAATAGTACTGATTTAACCTATATGGTTACTATAGGCGATTGGGGTCCTGAGTCCTGACCCGAGGAAACGATTGATCTCGATCCTTTTCTGCCAACCGAATGCATAAAAAGGATTTTCGATGTCAGATGAGGTTGCTTTGCGTATTACTTTGGTTTTAGTGTCAAATTTTAAGTATGCATAATTTTTCCCAGATCTGTTATCAAAGATGGACCACTGTGTAAACAGAAATTAAAACTGGGTTATTGGATGAGCAGTCATAGACTAAACGAAGTTTAGTCGTGGAGGAATTTTTGCGCACCCCATGATGAGGTAAATAATGTAATTTAGCTTCAGGATGGAGAGGGGTGGAAGGTTTTACTTCCTCGATGAAGTCAAGGACAGCGTTCTTTATCAACATCGTTAAATGAATATAATAAAGCGGGTTTAGTCTAGATGAAGGTAACAACACTATAAAGCGACGTGTTCGACAAAAGAAATAAGTGTGGTAAAGTGGGATGATTTGACGCCATGGCAATGAACTACAAATATTCCATTTATGAAGCGCAATTTCCTTAAAAAATGATCAGGGTAGTTTTTCAGGCTAATGAAACTGCTCATCAGGTAATTTCGATATGGGAGAGAGACCAAAACGATCGAGGTCGTCTATGAGTTTGGTGTATCTCCCTCCTCTGTGATCACAGAAAGAGAGGGGGAGGGGGTCGCTCAGTGAGGAGATATTTAATTCTTCTAATATTTTTCCACTCTGTATCAGTACTACAAGCTTCAGCTGAAGCAGATAAATATTTTGATAATATTTTCAATGGTGTGAGAGTTCTCACACTCTCTGCCTCTATTCATATTTTTGTACTTTTCGAGGGGGAAATAATAATTTTTCAAACGGTGATTTTTCAACACCAACCTCGTTGAGCTAAAATTCAATCATTTCTGTACTTAATGGGGGAAAACAATTTCACAAGGCCTCTCCGAGGCGACAAACCTTACCTATTCACTAATCTAAATATTCTCTTGGGAAAAATATAAAGTTGATCGAGCATTATTACAACTTCCCTCCTCGGCATCTTCGAGAGCAGGTGATGGTTTTAATTCTAGAGTCCTCTGCCTCAATTATAGAGAGGGGAGGATTTTCAACTAAAGCTAATGGTTCTTCCTCCTCAATTATAGGGAGGCAGATAGAATGCTCAATATTTTTATGATTAGAATGGCTAAAACTAATTATAGGATCAAAAAATTGGACTTCGGCCCTAAAAGAAGATACAATAGTGACTTGAGAATCAGTGCCACCAGAAGCAAAAGGTAATTTGCCCCAAATAATATTACCTACATTTGTTTTTAAACAAAATTACAATGTTATTTTCTCATATGATTGAAGAAAATGGGGGAGGTTGTCGGATCCCAGGAGCAACCCAATATCCGTACGGATATCTAACTTCATAAGATTTCAAGAGAAATATACGATTTGACTATGAATGTTTATTCTGTAAACATGTGACAGTAGAGCCGTTGCGAAGGCGATCTACTATAACAGCAGATATGGGGATCACCCCTTCCTTGGTACTGATGTTTAAGGTGACCACATCATGTACTGAAGGAGTGCCCTTTTTTGTTAATTCCGTTTATGGAGATGTTAACAGTGGAGGAATGGGGGATACAATTTAATAGTTTAGCCACTGATTTTGGATATTAACCGAGAGTTGATGATCCTGGAGTCGAAAATACTTCGACCAAGAATGGTTGTCTCCTTATTTATTTTTAAATCCGCTATGGGAAGAGCTACACCGTGGCTCTGGGCCAAGGTGGAAGTTAAGTGGTTTGAAGCGGATTGGTGGTACATGTAACAATTACTTCTGGTTTTTTTAATATTGGGGACAAAGAGCAGTATGATGTTCTGGAGACTGACAAGTATAACACCTTTTAGTGTTTTGGCAATCAGGTGTAGGATGGTTGGCACCTAAACACTTTCGACCAACGGACATGTTTGGTTTTGAAGTCGAGAATGATTGTGAAGAATTAAGATTCCGGGGATAGTTTATATAAAACAAATCGTAAATTGAAATTTTATTTATTTATTAATTAATAATGTTATTATAATAGATATTAAAGGTTATTCCTCTTTGAATGTTATATTATTATTTTTTAAAATGATTCCTTTATATTTTATTATCTTTGGTATAATGTTAATTAAAGTTGGGTATTTTTTTAACGCTAACAAAAGGACCTTTTAAGGTTATATTATTATCATATATATTATTATTATTATTATTATTATTATTATTATTATTATTATTATTATTATTATTATATTACATATTATTATTATTATTATATTACATTATTACATATATTACTATACATACATACACAGATATATTATTACACAGATACATATTGAATACAGACATATATTAATA
>JABUQX010046969.1:55000-60136 GCA_015478945.1 Trachelipus rathkii
ATAAACATACATACAAATATTTGAATATATAAAAATACAATAATATTATATATACAAAAAATGAAAGGTGTATTTAAACATAAGCATATTTGGTTATATCCGTTAGATATAAGCAAAGATACAAACATTCAAATGGATAAAAATACAACAATGTTTATACATAATTCTTGATATAGAACAATTGAGTTATTCACAAGTTAAATATGCCACATTGATCGAACCGTTGAATCCAAGGAAAGGTCCAGTATAAGGCGTTTCTAATGTATCCATGATTTGATCAAAACGAGAGTAATAGTTTTTCGAAGCTGTAGTTACGAAACAAACATTGCGTGACATATGTAGAAGCGAAGTTGCTTGAAATTTAGGTCCTTTATTTGAAAAATTTCCTCATAATAAAAGGGAGTGGTCACAGAACCATTTTGAATTCGAAAAGGAATCAGAGTTCGTAGTGGAATCCAAAAATGAGTTTCTGCCCATAATCCAAACTTGAAATGATGAAAGAAATCTATACCGTAAAGCAAGTTTGCTGTGTCTGACGATGAATCCTCGAACTGTGATAGTTGTGAAAAGATGAAGACCATAATCCAAAATTAATTAAAAATGAAAATTGAAGTTCGTATCGATAATGTTTGTTTGCTGGAGTCATCTTCTCGGAGTGTTCTGATTGGGGATTTTAATGTTATTGTAGTTCTTTCTTTTTCTTCATTTGGTTTGTTTTCCTTTGGTTTTCAGAAGGCGCTGATTGAAGTTCTGGGTGTTTTCTCCGGGTTCACCAATTATATAGGGTAGGACTTGCTAGATTGGTGCTTCTTTAAGAGCAAATAAGAGGATGATGGTAATTTAAAAATCCATATTTGAGATGATTTTATTCAACATAAGTAAAGAAGTAACAAAAGTCCCTTCTTTTGAGATACTCTTTCTTCGTAAGTCAATTAGTAGTTACGGACTGTTCCACGCGTTTACCTCCCTTGCCCGACTTCTTTTGGAAAACTTGCGATAGAGATTCGAAGTCGCGGCCTTTCCTTAAATTTACCTCCCTTGCTGAAAGTTGCGTTTTGAAGTTTGGAGGAATTCTGGAGAGAGTATCTTGAGTGAGATCTATTTCTTCTGATTCTTTTTTATTGATGAATTACTTTAATGATTGAGTATCTCAACAGGACGGGTTTATATATCATTTCACTTCGACTTATGCTAAAATTTTGCTCGCGCAAATCTTAGCATAAGTACGAACATAAATTAAAATTTTTACAAAGTTATAATGGAGTACTACATATATATATATATATATATATATATATATATATATATATATATATATATATATATATATATATATATATATATATATATATATATATATATATATATATATATATATTCTTTTTTTTCATATAAGTTTAAATATACTCGTTTCTTCGAGCATCGTACGTCTGGCAGTCATATAACTTACATTTTACAGTTTTAAGACTCATAATTATAATCTCTTGGTATAATCAAGCAACAGCCAGTCTGTGAATGATATTCTCTTGAATATGGTGTGTGTTAGATGAATTACAGTTATATTTATTTAGTTGGATAATAAATGCTAGTCACTAGTAACTAGTGAACAAAAAGGGTTGCGAAGTGGTATCTCTTTTAAGACTTTTAACATTTAAAATTTTAAATATTGGTGTGATCTTTATAAAAAATGGATAATAAGCGTCGTAGTGAAAATGAAGAGATAGTGGGAGGGACAAGTGGTGAATTGAGAAAACGGAAATACCGTAAATATGATGAAGCTTATTTGAATTTTGGCTTTATAGCCATTGATGTTAGGGGCGAACAGAGACCGCAGTGCGTATTGTGCCTCAAAGTTTTGGCACCTGAGTGCATGAATCCAAGTAAGCTCAAAAGGCACATAGAAACCAATCATCGTGATATGATTGGTAAACCTCAAGGTTTTTTTGATAGGAAGGCGAAAGAATTAAAACACCAAAAAGGTACTTTTTCTCGGCAGGTATCAACTTCAAGTAATGCTTTGCTGGCGTCATATAAGGTTGCATATAGAACCGCGCAATGTAAAAACTGCACACCATCGCAGAGGAGCTAATTCTACCTGCTGCAGTTGATTTAGTGAACATTATGATTGGTGAGTCGGCGGGAAAAGCACTTTCAAAGGTTCCTTTGTCTGACAACACTATTAGTCGAAGAATCCAACATATGGCGGAAGATCTCAATGATCAGTTAATTGAAAAAATAAAAGAAAATGAATTTGGGCTGCAATTAGATGAAGCAGTGGATAATAATAAGGATGCGCATTTAATTTGCTATGTTCGGTTCGTAGACGGTATTGATATTATAGAAGATCTTCTTTTTTGTAAAAGTATTAATGCAAATACAAAAGCTCAAGACTTGTTTGAGATCCTAGATTCATTTATGAATGATAATAAATTGGAGTGGGCAAAATGCATTGGTATTTGTACAGATGGTGGCCGTTCAATGTCTGGTCGTTACAGTGGGTTACAAGCTCTTATTCGTAAAAAAGCCCCACTTTCATTGTGGACACATTGTATCATTCACAAAGAAGCTCTCGCATCAAAGAACTTGAGTATTCCACTCAATATGGTTTTAGAGTACGTAGTAAATGTCGTAAATTTTATTAAAACTCGACCAATGAAAGCTAGGTTTTTCAAAAAATTGTGTGAGGACATGGGATCAGAGTACACGGCTTTATTATATTATTGCCCATCGCGATGGCTCTCTCGAGGCAATGTACTGGAACGTACATTTGATTTACGCGAAGAAATATATCTTTTTCTTGAAGAAGAGAAACATCAGCATGCAGAACTGTTCATAAATGAGGATTTTTTGGTGAAGCTTGCATACTTGTGTGATATCTTTAAAAAGTTAAATACGCTGAATCTCTCTCTACAGGGTGTGACACATATTCTGGAAAAGGGCCGAAAAAAAAAATTTCATAAAAAAATTAGAGCTATGGAAAAGAAAAATAAAAGATTCTGACCAAGACTGTTTCCCTTGCTTGCAGCAGTTTGCAACTTCAAGTGAAATTGAACTTTCTGATAGCATAAAATCTGTTTTTGAAGAGCATCTTTTAAATCTTACCGAGTGTTTTGAAAAATATTTTCATGAAGATGTAAGTAAGATTGATAAGTTTTCATGGATACAAGACCCATTCAGATCCAAAGCTCCACCTGAATTTACTTCTGTGGAAGAAGAGAACCTTATTGATCTGTCTTGCGACAATACATTAAAAAAATTGACAGCATGGGTTTGACTAACTTTGATATGAATAAAAATGAATAAGCGATCCTAAGCTGTAAAGCTCTTCGAGTTTTAATCCCATTTGCAACATCATATTTGTGCAAACCTGATTTTCGACAGTAACTGAGATAAAAGCAAGTATAGATCAAAGGTAAATGTAGAACAGGAAATAAGGGTGGCTATTTCCAGTTTAATTTCCAGATTTGAAAAGATGTGCAGTGAACATCAGGCACATCCTAAAATTAAATAGATTTTTATTTGGATTTATGTATTATTTCATTTGTGTCATTTCATTTACACACACACACACGTCTCTCCAGAATGGATATACAAATATAAAAAGCAAAGAAGAAGTATATATTTATATATATATATATATATATATATATATATATATATATATATATATATATATATATATATATATGGGTGCCGCGAATAATTTTTGATGAGCTATGGGTGCCTTGAACCTAAAAAGTTTGAAATATATATATATATATATATATATATATAGAAAGATATTATTCTTATATATATATATATGTTATTACATATTATATATATATATTATTATATATTATATATGGCACCGAATAATTCTGATGAGCTATAAGTGCCTTTAACCTATAAATTTTGAAAACCACTGTATATATATATATATATATATATATATATATATATATATATATATATCTATATATATTATATACATATTATTATTATTATATTATTATATTATTATTATTATTATTACATATTATTATTATTATTATTTATATACATATATATGATATATATACATATTATTATTATTGTTGTTATTATTATTATTACATATATTATATATATATATATATATATATATATATATTATTATTATATATATTATTATTATTATACATTATTAACTATTATATTATATTATTATTATTATTATTATATATATTATATATTCTCATTATTTTTTTTATATTACTTTAAATTTCACTATTATTATTATATTATTACATACATATATTATTATTATTAAATTATTATAATATATATTATATATTATTATATATGTTATTATTATATTACATATTATGAGTTATTATTATTATTATATATATATATATACATATTATTATTATTATTATTATTACATAAAAGATTATATATATATACATACATTACATATTAATATTATTATTATTATTATTACATATTATTATTATTATTACATAGTTATATACATATTATATACATACATATTACATATTACATAAATTACAACATATATATTATTTACATATTATTATTACATTATTATTATTATGAAGAAGAAGTTATATATATATTATTATTATTATTATATTATATATATTATTATTATATTATAAATATATATTATTATTATTATTATTACATATTATATATATATATTATATATATATATATATATATTATATATTATTATATATACGTGCATATATATACATATATTATTACATATATATATGGAGATATATATACATATATATATACATATATTACATATATATTATACATACATATATACATATATATTTTCATATATATTATTACATACAATTCATATATATATATATATATATATATATATATATATATATATATATATATATATATATATATATATATATATATATATATATACCGTATATATATATGTATATTATATATATATATATTATTATATATATATATATATATATATTATTATATTTATATATATATATATATATATATATATATATATATATATATATATATATTTTTTTATATATATATATATATATATATATATATATATATATATATATATATATATATATATATATATACATATATATT
>JABUQX010046970.1:0-2500 GCA_015478945.1 Trachelipus rathkii
CAATAATTATAATAGGCAAAAAGGTGAAATCAATATCAATCCCACTCTAAATAACATTTTGAACTCCACTAATTTCTATAAAAATCTTAAATCTAAAATATAAATTACTTTTTAAATCTTGTTGTTAATTTTAATCTTACAACAACCAGCACCTGATGAGGTTTCAGAAAAGAAACGAAAATTTGTGCTTAAGTAAATTATTAAATAGTGACTTTCCTTCTAAATTATTAACAAGATTCTATATAAAGGCTGCTTTAATATATCAATATATATATATATATATATATATATATATATATATATATATATATATATATATATATATATATATACTATATATATATATAAATATATATATATATATATATATATATATATATATACCTTATATATAAAATCTGTATTAATAGTCAATATTTAGGCCTAGAAAGGGTATTGGTACTACTGTATAATTTAAAACATCTTTAATATACATAAAAAGAGGTAATTTTAAAAAAAAACAAAAAAAAACATTTTGTTTTAAAAAAAAACGTGTTTTTTTTTAAAAAAAAAACCAAATTAAAAAAAACCGTTTTTTTCACAACCCTATATATATATATATATATATATATATATATATATATATATATATATATATATATATATATATATATATATATATATATATATATATATATATATATATATATATATATATATATATATATATATATATATATATATATATCTTCTATATATATATAATTTGGATTTTTTTATAATTTTGGTACGTTTGTCAACTTTGAAAGGTACCGATAATAATATGAATATATTATCATATCAATATCTTTCGCAACCAATTCCTCACAAGACATAGGCACATTCGCGGATGAACGCTTAGTTTCATGAGGTTTTAAATTGCTTTTTAATACTTTAACTGCATTTTAATTAAGTGAATTTGCTTTAGCTGCACCCGATTTTAGGGTTTCTTCGATGTTAAGAACATTTACAGCTTATATTTTGAATAACATTAAATGGCAAACTGCAGAAATAAACTGCACTATTACCGAATTTTTATTTGCTATTAACTTTAATGTATTAATAATTATAATAATAATAATAATAATAATAATAATAATAATAATAATAATAATAATAATAATAATAATAATAATAATAATAATAATAATAATAATAATAAATTATTATTAAAATTATTATAATTGGAATAAATAATAATAATAATAATAATAATAATAATAATAATAATAATAATAATAATAATAATAATAATAATAATAATAATAATAATAATAATAATAATAATAATAATAATAATAATAATAATAATATAAATTATTATTAAAATTTATTATTACAAATAATAATATTATTATTTTAATAATTATATGTAAGATCTAATAATAATAATATGTAAATTATACTGTATGAGTATTATTATTATTATTATTAATGTATTATTATTATTATTGGTTGTCAATGTTGCAAAAACTGAACAAATAATATTCACTTCTCAGTCCCGGTGTCAAACTGATGTGAGATTGTGCAGCTCTTGCCTATAGAGAGAGTCTTTAAATATAAATATCTGGGACAGCACCTGGAGGAGTATCTAAAATTTAAATATCACATATTGTAGATAACAACTTCAATTTGTAAAACGAATGGCTTATTTTATATTCTGAGAAGATTCTTGAAGCCGGAAGTATTGAGAAAAACTTATTTCTCGATTGTGTACCATCGATTGATGTTGTATGTGCTGATATGAGGTGGATCAAATACTGCAACAATGAAACCTTTAAAAGTTTCTCTTATTAATGTATTACGAAACATTTGTTTCACTATGAACTTCCAGCATGCTCAGGACATGTTTCATCATCTACGAATATTAACAATAGATAATTTTTATAGATTACGAACTGTTGGTTACAAATGGTAGTGATACTTTATTGGTGGATTAACTGAGTGAGATTCAGTGGTCACCCTGCCATGGCTCCAAAACGAACTTTATTTACCGAATTCCCCCCCCCCCCCTAGAATAGATGTCAGCAAAGAATATTTTGCAACAAATGCCATACAGGAATGGTCTAGTCTCTAGTGCTTCTGCTTTAATAAGGAAATCGACCTCTAGCGTCATATCTTAAAAAAAGACTGATAATAATTTATGTTTTTGTGGATGAACCTGTCACATAGTTATAATATTAACGTAAAATATCTTAAAATTACTTATGTAATGTTAGTTTAATAAACTCTAAAGTCTGTTATTATTATTTTTATTATTATTATTATTATTATTATTATTATTATTATTATTATTATTATTATTATTATTATTATTATTATTATTATTAGAAGTAAAATATTATTCATTATTATTATTATTATTATTATTATTATTATTATTATTATTATTATTATTATTATTATTATTATTATTATTATTATTATTATTATTATTATTATTATTATTATTCCTCACATGAATTTTCTTATAAATTTCTTT
>JABUQX010046970.1:12500-17500 GCA_015478945.1 Trachelipus rathkii
ATGTCGTGCCATATGCCCTCTACATCGGTGACGGATTCGCCCTAATGCATGACAACGCAAGAGCACACAAGGCCAGATGTGTCACCGAACACCTAACGACGGTCCAAATCAGGACATTGGATTGGCCAGCATACATTCTCTACCTAAACCCAATTGAACATGTGTGGGACATGTTGAAACGATGGTTGCGACAGCTGCAACCACCTCCAGAAACCCTCCAGGCGCTGCGGCAGGCGGTGCTTCGCGTATTGGATCAGATTTCCGTGGAGGACATTCGGCACCTCATTGAGAGCATGCCACGACGGTGCCAAGCCGTCATCCGTGCCAGAGGTGGCCATACACGTTATTGAGTAACACCATCCACACACGAACCCTTCACCGCGATAACGTCCCACGTTGGAGGAAACGCATCGGCCACATACAGGACCCATTCGCAGGACCCCTCGACAATCTTACTTACTACTGTATAGTGTCCACGATGTTATTTGCATAATAAAGTTACACAGTGTTCTGATCTTTTCTGTAACCTTTTAACGTCATATGAGCCAGTGGAGCGTTAATTTTGACTAATATATATATATATATATATATATATATATATATATATATATATATATATATATATATATATATATATATATATATATATATATATATATATATATATATATATATAAAAGAGACGTGGTAGAATGTTGTGAGAAGTAAGATTTTTAAAGAACACTACCAACTAAATTAATAGTAAGGAGGTATGATTTGCTAGTCAAGTGAGTCTCGGAAACATTTAGGGAATCGTTGGCCTCAGAAAATGGAGTAAAATCAGATTTCAAAGATTTCCAGGATGGTGGTTAAAGCTAAGAGTTTAGTCGTGTAGTTAATTAACATCATAGTTAAACTTAATGGTTTAAGCTAGGAATCCCATGGAGACTAGTAAGTTTTAGTTATTGTTATAGACAACACAGACGGAAATTATGAAGATTAACATAGTTTTAGTTTAAAGAATTACTATGTAAAGTTAGTTGCATATATTTTATATTTAGATCATTGTTATTGTGATTAGTCATTTGTGATGCTTAATTGTTATTGTGATCACTATTGTAGTGGCAATTGTGGGGATTATATTTGAACAAATGGTCTGTGAAGAACCTTGACACGACTTGTACCAGTATCAGAGTGCAGACTCGGACAACGGGTGATCCAATGGGAAGGATCAGTGATTAGTCTGGACGTTCTAGGCCGGGAACACAGGATGCTCTGGTGAGGAACAGTAGTGATTGTTATTATTATCCTAATGAGACTGGCTGAACTGCGCCTCTTTTTCCTGAAGCTATTCTCTGGTGGGGAAAGCGTTCTTGTACCTGGGTTTACGAATCATCGAGCAACTGAACATATTTAAAGGGTTATGTAATACTGTAAATATTGTAATATTGTACAATTAATATTTTAATCATTTTTGATAGGTTATAATAGGTTAGCTGTAGGTTTATAATTTTATCACTAAGAGCATTAGTGTGGATATTGTAATGATAATAAATATTTTTGTTTACCCTTAGTAATTTTAAGACCTCTTATCGAAGCAGAACTCGTTAGTTATAGGAGGGAGCAGTCGGTTATAATGTGCTAAAAGCCAATTATGAAGTTTCAAAAGAAAGGTGTTTGAAATTATATAAGGAAGGTAAAAGGAAAACTAAAAGTTGCATACGTTGGGGGAAAATGAGGTAAATTAACTGTTTGGAAGGAGGATGAATGGGAACTTACAAAGGATTAAGAAGCTCTTCTGGAAGGAAGTGCGAAAGGTGAAGAATGATAGTAAAAAGGAATCTTCATAAAATAACGAATAAAGATGGTACTTTTGTGACTAATGAAAGGAGATGGTGAAGAGAACACTTCGAAAATTTTCATAGCATTGACAGTAATGAAGAGGTAAGTGAATGTGTGTGGGTTTTATGGTGCAAGGAGAAATAGTTATTTTTGTGGATGAAGTAATTAGTATTGAGGCGGTAATGGGTCGAGTGAGAAAATTGAAGAATGTTAAATCTGTTGGTATAGATGGAATTAGTGATGAAATGATCAAGAATGGAGGCGAGATGGTGATTGACTGGATATGGACTTTGTGTAACAAAGCGTTTATGGAACATATAGTTCCGAATGATTGGACTAGAACAGTAATAGTACTCTTGTATAAGGATAGGGTAAGGTGAATCAGTTTATTGTGCTGCAGGAAAGATATTTTGCTGGTATTTTGGTTGAAAGAGATTGTCAAAATAAGAGACGAAGAATAAACTGCTTTTAGGTTTTATAGACTTGCAACAGGCTTGTGAGAAAATTAATAGGAAAGCTCTTTGGCAGGTGTTAGGGATATATGGTGTTGGTAATAGGCTTCTGAATGGAGTCAAAAGTATGTATGGCGATCGTGAAACGTGTGTAAGAATAAAGGGAGTTGAAAGTTATTAGTTTAATATTAATAGTGGAGCGAGGCAAGGATTTGTTATGTCTCCTTGGTTATTTAACTTGTGTATGTATGGGGTGATGAAAGAATCAAAGGTAAGAGTGATAGGGGAATGTATTAGAATGGTGGAGAATGTAAGAGAGTTTAGGGTGCCCTGCTTATTGTACGTGGATGATATAGTTCTGTGTGGCGAATGGTATGGAATAAGAGGTGTAGATCTAAGGTACAATGTATTCAGATATACAATCTTAGGGGCGTGTTAGGTGTGAGAGGGATTGATAAAATGATGAATGAGTCCATTAGGGATTTGTGTGGTGTGAATCAAGGCGCAAATGATGGAATAAACGAGAATACATTGAGATGGTTTAGTCATATGGAAAGGATGGATGATAGTCGACTGGTTAGGTGGACGTATAGTGGTGAGTGTGCTGGAAATCGACCGGTTGAGACCGAAGAAATAGTGGATTGAGTCGGTAAAGGAATGTCTGAAAGAAATGAATGTGAGTTTTTCATAGGCGAGAATAAAGGTGCATAATAGGAGTGAATGGCGGGGTTTTGTGAGGGAGTATGGTTGTGGGACGCCTAGTTTAAGGGGGATTGGTAGATGGGTTTTTCAGGGTGTGTAAATGGACGGGTTTGAAAGTAAATGCAGATAGTAGTAAGCTTATGGTAGTGAGTGAAGAGAGTCCCGTGTGTGAAGTCATGTTGGATGATGAACAATTATACCAAGAATTTAAGTTTTAATATTTAGGATATGTGTTGGATGAAAAAGGAACGGACGATGCAGAGTGTAGTAGGAAAGTTGTGAATGGTAGAAAGGTGGCTGGTGCAATTAATTTCCTGGTGAATGTATAGCGACTAAATTTTGAGTGAGCTAGGGTTTTGCATGAGAGTATGCTGTTAGCTGTGTTAATTTATTGTAGCGAACCTATGGTATGGAATAAGAGGTGTAGATCTAAGGTACAATGTGTTCAGATATACAATCTTAGGGGCGTGTTAGGTGTGAGAGGAATTGATAAAATGATGAATGAGCCCATTAGGGATTTGTGTGGTGTGAATCAAGGCGCAAATGATGGAATAAACGAGAATACATTGAGATGGTTTAGTCATATGGAAAGGATGGATGATAGTCGGGTTAGGTGGACGTATAGTGGTGAGTGTGCTGGAAATTGACCGGTTGAGACCGAAGAAATAGTGGATTGAGTCGGTAAAGGAATGTCTGAAAGAAATGAATGTGAGTTTGTCATAGGCGAGAATCAAGGTGCATAAAAGAGCGAATGGCGGGGTTTTGTGAGGGGAGTAGTGGTTTTGTGGTTGGGATGAACCCCCATTGACGAGATACCACAGTAAAGAGATTAGTCACGCAATTTCATTAAGCTACGATTGTTTTCTGGCTGCTGAGTTCTCACTAAGGTAACGGATGGTAGGAGGGTTTCAATTTCCGACTGCGTCAATTCTTTTCTTTTCTGTTTTCAGTCATGTAGCAGCTCACTAATCTGTGGAAGGGCTGGTTGTTGATATGTAGTAACAACATATTTTTATGTATATATATATATATATATATAATAATATATATATATATATATATATATATATATATATATATATATATATATATATATATATAATATATATATATAGTGAGTGTTGTTAGTTATCTTTCCTCTTGTCCCTCCACTTCACAGGTAGTTGTTGGTTGTCCTTCGTAATGACTTCGGTTTGCGCTGAAGTGACCTAAAGCAGCTACTTGCTTATTTGTTTCGTTGTTGAAGCAGCCTCTTTTACCCCAGGAATCTATGTATTGCGCTGGCTACTCGAGACTAAAGCACCAATAATAATAAAATTATTAGAACCCTTTTTATAGTTATCTTTATAGTGGGGAGAGTTAAAACAATTTTGATTGTTGGAGTTTTGTCTACTTTTTTATTAAAACTTTTACATTAATATATTTTTAACTTTCGTTGCAATGCTTAATTGTAGAATTTTATTTTTCCATAAAAATTATATATAATTAGGTTGTGTTGCATGCTAAGTTTGTAAAGAATCCACAAACCAAAATTCATGCCAAAAAAGAGCGCGAAACACAAAATGGCGCCAATACATTTTGTAATATATATAATAAAAAAAACTAAAGATATTTACAATTTGATAAATAATTTTATAAAAAGAGAACACCAAATTATAATACAAGACATTAAATAATAACATATTGCAATGAGAATTATGAATAATCAAGTTTTACAAATGTATTTTTATGTTTTAAAACAAAACTTAGTATTGCAAACTATAAATGTCACACCAGCACATTCATTTTCTTTTAGAAAGAAAATACTTTTAATTAAACATTTTATGCTTAACTCCACTATTTCGATCACTATATAACATTTTCAAAACTTGATTAATCTGAAGACTTTTTGCTCAATTATTTTCAGGTTTGGTGATTTTTTTGATTTTTTTAGAAAAAATCAATTTTTGATTTTTGATTTTTGGATTTTTTTGATTTTCAGATTCTGATGACATCACATAGCTAATGTAATTGCCATTGAACTTC
>JABUQX010046970.1:22500-25000 GCA_015478945.1 Trachelipus rathkii
GATATTATTTATTGATAAAATTAAATTGTAAGGGTATCTATAAAATTAAATCAATACAATGACTGACAAACACTAATGCGAACAATGGCCTTGCATCTCCTTGGAAAGTTTGGATAAGTCAGGTTTGTATGTTTGTTTTTTTAATTTTGGGCACGATTCCAGGTTCTCATCAATAAGACTACTTCTCAACATACTCTTGATAAGGTTCATGCTTGAAAATGATTGTTCGCATCAGGGTTGCGGAGTCGGAGTCGGAGTCGGAGTCGCGGAGTCGGGGAGTCGGTAGTTTTGAAGAGGGTGGAGTCGGAGTCGGAGTTGGAATCGGTAATTTTGAAGAGGGTGGAGTCGGGTCGGGTCGGGTAAGGTAATTTTCAAAGAGGCGGAGGTCGAGTCGAGTCGGTAACTTTCAAGATAGAGTTGGAGTCGGAAAATTTTAAACTGACAAAGTTATAAATTGTGACTCTGTGAATGATTTCAATCACTTCATGCAAGTTTATTGACTTTCGACTTCCACATCACAAAATGCAATTGCAAACTTCGAAGATTTTTAACCAGCACCTTATGTTTCAATTTGGATTAAATTCTAATAGATTCAACCTTCAACCTTATACCATCTATATTTAAGATACTGAAAGAATAAAAGACTCCATGGTACGAAGAGAAATTTCTCTCATTGACAATGATATTATACTAGCTGTTGTTTATATTGATCCAATCTACAGGGTAAGCTTAACTGAAGAAGAACAACAAAAAGCTAAATCTGCACTTTGCAATGTGGCCATTTGTATTAAAGGGTTGCAGGAAATTCAAGAAGAAAAGGATACATCTAAACATATTGTAAGTGATGAAACTACAACTATCTCTGAAAGTTCAGAAGATTAGTATGAAAAGCTTCTAGATATTGAAGAGCTTAGTCGAAAGCGTCGATTGGTTCAAGAAAAAGGTCAAGGTCTTCTAATCCTTGTACACAATATTCCATAACTTTAAATAAAATTTCTTTGCTGCACTGAAAGAAGTTGAAAAATTTTATGTAACTTCGAAAAGTATCAAGACATTGTACAAGAAGCTGAAATTGCTGTTACTGCTCTACCTCCAACGCAAGTTAGCGTGGAACTGCTTTTTCTGCTCTTTGCATTATAAAATCAGACCAAAGAGGAAAAATGAAGGAGAACCTGGCAGATGCTATTCTATTTTTAAGAACTAATCATTCAATGAGTAGATGATATTAGATGTAAGTTCATGTAACTAAGTAATGTAATAGTTTATATATATATATATATATATATATATATATATATATATATATATATATATATATATATATATATATATATATATATATATATATATATAATATATATATATATATATATATATATATATATAATCCGTAGACCCCTTCCCTAAATTATTTAAGTTATCAAAATTTTTTGATGGCTTAAGTCTCTTAATTATAATTTTTAATAATAATAAAAATAATAGTTAATCAAAGCAAATTAAGAGTATATGTTTTATTAATAGAAATGAGGAAACATATTTGTAGTTGGTGAAGATTTCTTAGTTGAAGTGGCTATTGTTCCATATATATATATATATATATATATATATATATATATATATATATAAATATTTATTTTTATATATATATATATATATATATATATATATATATATATATATATATATATATATATATATATATATATATATATATATATATATATATATATATATATATATATATATATATATATATTCTTTCTTTCTTTCTTTCCTCTCCGGAAGGATTCTTCATCCTGTCAGCCGCGCAAGCATCTTTCTCCAGACGTTCCTCTCCTGCACTATTCTCTTCTGGCGCTCTCATATTTGGTGGCTGAGCAGCTTTCCCAGAGAGTCCTCCACCGATTCCGCCCATCTCTTCTTCGGTCTTCCCCTTGGTCTTCCTGCCCTCTGGTGTCCATTCTCATCTTCTTTTCGGCATTCTGTCCTGTTCCAATCCTCTCCAGATGTCCCCACCATCTCAATCTCTCCACATCCATCTTCAGTGTCATCTTCTTCACACCTATATCTTCTCTAATAACTTCATTTCTTATTCTGTCTCTCTTACTCTTTCCAATCATAGTTCTTAATATCCTCATCTCCGCCGCTTATTCTCTCCCACTCTCTTCTCATTATTTATCCATGTTTCCGCTCCGTACAGCAGTGTCGGAGTCAGTATGCTGTTAAAAATCACTTTTTTAACCTCTATTCCGATGTTTCTATCTTTCATCATGGGATATACCGCTTTCATAACTAATCCATACTTTTCCATTCTTCGCTTAATCTCTTCTCCACTTCCCTCTCCCCTTCATGTTAAAACACCCTCCCGAGATAGTACCGCGGAGTGTTACCGCTTCACCTCCTCCTCTCTCACCATCATTATCATCCCTCCTCATTTCCTCCGGTTACTGTTAATATCTCTGTCTTCACCAATGTTTCATCTTCATCCCTGTTTCCTCCA
>JABUQX010046970.1:30000-37500 GCA_015478945.1 Trachelipus rathkii
ATTTAAGTTTTGAAAAAACGCGAAAATCTCGGTCCATTCAACTTTAAATTCACGGTTTTCGTCTTCCGTTTTTCTTTGCTTCTTCTTTGTAGCCATGTCAAACAGGGCACCTAGAAAAATGTTTCATTTTATAATTGTCGTAGATAGAATAGCAATTACTTATTCTTTTGCAAATTTATATTACTTTATATATATATTTTATATTTTTTTAACCCCAATGAATAATAATAAACTATCCTCCTTGCAAAATGACAATAATAAAGCCACCAACACAAAATAATTACAATTATTAAATTAATGAAAAAAATACATATAGGGATTTACAGCTGGTTGGGAAAATATAGGTAACTTAATGCATCGAGTAGGTACTTTTGTCACACGCGCGCGATTTGCGGACGCGACTAGCACTAACCACTGCACAATGAGACTGCTGACTGACTGGCTCACTCAACTCGTGCATGAAGCGCGCGCGCCTCCTCAACCGAACGGCAACCTTGGAAGAGATGCAAAGCGCTTCGGACAGAGGCAGGTGGAATAGGGGTAGGGATTTTAACTACAATTCTAGTCTTTCCTGCGGGGGCACGCACTCGGAAGTAATGCATTGTAGAACACGATGCAAAGATACGACTTGACGATTCGCGTTGACATTAAATTCTTCTGGAAATGTTTTCTCATTAAGTCACTACAGAGCACTCGCCCAAAGATAAAGACAGACAAACACCAACTAAGTATGTAAAAATAGAAATAAGAAAACCAGTCATCACGAAGTTTCAATCGCACGTGGAATTTTGTGGAAGAGCCACAATCAAGGCGCCAAAGAGCCACATGTGGCTCGCGAGCCGTGGTTTGCCGACCACTGAGACAGGGGATAGCTGAGTATAACAGCATAGGATATATATATATATATATATATATATATATATATATATATATATATATATATATATATATATATATATATATATATATATATATATATATATATATATATATATATAAAATAGAAAATAAAAAAAAAAAAAGTCTCACATGGGATGTATTGGGGCTTAACAGGTTTATATGTGTTTTCAGTACTCGCTAATGAGTCTGAGGACCCACTTAATGGGTTCCTAGCTGAATGACAAAGGATGATGATGAAGTAAAAATGGGGGTATAGAGCTGAAAAGAGATAGGAGATGGAGGTACTCGCACCAAAAAACTTGCTTATCGACTTACTTTATCAATCCAGTGTACAAAGATGTATGTAGTTAGAGCTTTTATACGTAGATTCCTATATTTTATTTATTGAAAACTTGTTTCATTGTTGATTACCAGTAAAAGTGCCGATTCCGATTCGAAACGATCCCGATTCTGATCTAATTCTTTATATATATATATATATATATATATATATATATATATATATATATATATATATATATATATATATATATATATATATATATATATATATATATATATATATATATATATATATATATATCTAATTTTGCTAAATCAACTAATTTTAGATATTTAAAACATTATAAATTAATGTTATAGAATTCTCTTATATTTTATCTTTGCTAAAGAAATAATTAGTTAATTACCTTTTATTTATTTAACCACTGAAAAATAATAACAATATTTAAAAATCTTACAATAAATGAACAATTTTGTAATATATTGAAGCAAAATTATCATTATTATTTGTAATCTTAGCAATACTCCTGAATTAATGCAAAAATATTAACATTTCTCCCCCGTTTTTGAGTGCATCCGATTTTTAGGAGAATAAATTGATCCTCAAATTCTGGAAGAGTCTTTCACTTTCCACGGAAAAGGGGGTCGAGCTTAAATATTTTCTAGCAAGAACACTCAAATGCTGAAAGGTATCTTTATTCGATGACCACCATTGTAAGGGACTTTCTGAATTTTTAATAAGTTTCATATTTTTATATTGGCTGATTTCTACTTTATAACATCTTCAATTTTTTCAATATATGTGTCTTTCTCCTTAACAATGAGTTTCTTTGTTGTTTTTAAAATCTTTTTCTCTTTAAATTCCGAAAAATGGCTTTCAAAACTGAAGTTAAAACTATTATCTTCAGTATCACTTTTTTCACCCTATTCTTTTGAAAATGAGAAGAATCTGAAGATTGGTTTGAAGTAGTGGAAACTGTTTTCCTTTTCTTTATACAACATGTATCTTCGCACATCCATTGCTTAAGAATATCTTCCACTTCTTTATTGTTATATTCATCCTCAAGGAATGTAGTTTTAAAGCGTGGATCAAGCACAAGATTCTTATCAGTAAAGTAAATGCTGAATCTATTTTTACTGAATTTTTCCATGCTGATACTGTAGACCCAAGTCCCTCAAATAGTCCTTTTTCTGACTCTTTTCAAAAAAACTGCAAATCACTTTCATATTTGGGATTATTGCCGATGCCATTGATTCCTTGTGGCTCAATAAATTTGTACAATCAACAAAATTTTTAAGTATTTTTAGCAATTTTCAAGAACTTTCCGTTGTTTCTAAGCATGCAGGTTTTGAATGATCACTGCAATATGAAATGAGAGCCGTCTTTTGTTCAAAAAATTTTTGAAAGCATATGATACTGGCTATTACATCTGGTTTGTACATCCTGAATAAATCTGTGCTGTGGTAAATTAAATCTAGTTTGATTTTCTTCATACTTGGCAATAGCTTGAGGCGAGTGATTAAAATGACCTACGATTTGTTTGCATATGGATATATTTTTTTCACGTCTCTTTATTCAAATATGGCATCATTGAGAACTAGTTGCAAAGAGTGTAAAAAGCAAGGTAATTCCTGGAATCCTGCTTGTGTAACTCCTGCAGCCATATTAGGTGCGTTATCCCTTACTATAACATGAATTTTATTAGCAGGAATATTGAATTCTTCCATAACATTTTGAAGACAATCACTTATATTAGATGCTGTGTGAGATACGTGAAAAGGTGAAACTCGAATATTCAATAGCTTCAGTTATTATTACAAGCCTACAGGGCAAATATTTCACTGCTCACTTACGAGTTCACGGGTATATAATTATCGAAACATATTACATAACACGACTAACGAAACATTGCCAAATGTCTGCCTCACCATGACTGTCTGAAAATCCTAACATGATATCTTAGGCTCTACTTAAAGATGCGCCGCTCAATCCAGTTTTCTTTAATTAAATAGAATTAAGGAAGAACTGAAATTAAAAATCAATACGGCAGACTTCGAAATATTGTCTTTGAAATATCATAAAGATCGAATAAAAATTATTTTCAGATTGTATACCAAAGAATCGGTCAAAAAATCGATACAATTTTGCCGATTCCGATTCCGATTCCTGAAAAACAGCCGATTCCTCCGATTCCGATGCCGATTCCGATTAATCGTCCCATCACTAGTAGATTCCTATATTTTATTTATTGAAAACTTGTTTCATTGTTAAAGTTTTTGTTTTTCAAAGAAAAAGCTGTCAAATTTTCAATAAAAACAATGTTTTGCTGACCCTAAAGCAGTAAAACAGATACCGCGAGCCCCCTAATGGGTGCCCCTCTCCAAACTCTGTCCATACCGTATTTTACTGCTTTACTGTTTTACTATACTGTTTTACAGTTTTAGGTCCTAGTTATAACATTGGCAGTAGTAGTAGTAGTAGTAGTAGTAGTAGTAGTAGTAGTAGTAGTAGTAGTAGTAGTAGTAGTAGTAGTAGTAGTAGTAGTAATAGTAGTAGTAGTAGTAGAATCATAATGTAGGATAGCATGATAAGAGGTATATGTACAAAGATCCCAAAACCAAGATAGCTAATATTCAATTTTCAATTTTAAAACTTTATTCAGGTAAGAAAATTTACATTGTATACAATATTTTACAACTACATTATAGCAATTAATTATAATAACAAAATAATTTCCCTAGTATCTGAAAGGGGTCTACTAATTGCAACACAGTGTCGTGTCCTTTGAGACCCGAAATATAATTAATAACAATAAGAATAAAAATTATAATAATAAACAATAACCATAACAATAATAATAATAATAATAATAATAATAATAATAATAATAATAATAATAATAATAATAATAATAATAACAATTACAATTACAATCATAATCATAATTATAATTATAATTATAATTGCAATTACAATTACAATTACAATTATAACAATAATAATAATAATAATAATAATAATAATAATAATAATAATAATAATAATAATAATAATAACAATAATAATAACAATAATAATAATGATAATAATAATAATAATAATAATAATAATAATAATAATAATAATAATAATAATAATAATAATAATCATAATAATAATAATAATAAAGAACAGCAATAACAATAAGATTGATAATAACAGTAATAGATTATTAATAAAAACAGATAAAATAGTAATATTTCACAATACTAAATACAACAGTAATAATAATAATAATAATAATAAAAATAATAATAATAATAATAATGATAATGATAATGATAATGATAATGATAATAATAATAATAATAATAATAATAATAATAATAATAATAATAATAATAATAATAATAATAATAATAATAATAATAAAAAAAATAATTATAATAATAATTATAATTATTAATAGTAATAACAGACAATAATAATAATAATAATAATAATAATAATAATAATAATAATAATAATAATAATAATAATAATAATAATAATAATAATAATAATAATAATAATAATAATAATAATAATGATAAAAATAATCCAAATGGTAATAATAACATGAACAAGTAAGTATTTGAGAAGCCGACATATCTTTTATGAGTCCATCCAGAATAAAATAATAACAATAAAAATATCAATAATAATAAGTAAAAATAATGATAATAGCAATTACAACAAGAAACAAATTAAATATAGAAATAATAATAATAATAATAATAATAATAATAATAATAATAATAATAATAATAATAATAATAATAATAATAATAATAATAATAATAATAATAATAATATTAATAGTAATAACAATAATAATAATAATAATAATAATAATAATAATAATAATAATAATAATAATAATAATAATAATAATAATAATAATAATAATAATAATAATAATAATAAAAATAATAATAATAATAATAATAATAATAGTAATAATAATAATATTAATAAAAATAATAATAATAATAATAATAATAATAATAATCATAAGAAGAAGATAGTAATAATATTAGTACTTATTTATGCATCTGTTTTGAGTTTACTTGTAAATGGTAATATAGTAATAGTATTAGTACTTATTTATATAGCTTTTTTTGAGTTTACTTGTAAATGATATAAGAGAATTTTCATTTTTTAATTCTCGAGGTAAATCGTTATAGACTTTAGCACATTTATAGCTAACTGCTTGTCTAGCTTTTTCTAACCTATAGAAAGGAGGATTTACGTGAACACTATTTCTTAGATTTATATCTCTTTGAATTTGGTTATTATGAAAGTTAGATATTAGGAAGTTACATGCCTTATTTTGTAGTATCTTGTGCTGTTCCTTTAATAGAGATAACTTCAATAGGTCTTCAAATTGTAACATTTTAAGTTTTTTAAATAAAGGTGCTGTATGCTCATAGAAGTTTTTAGTGGGGCTTAACAGTCGGATGAAGCGTTTTTGCATCAAAATAACCGAATTAATAACTGATTTGCTAGCTATGCCATAGACTGGAAGACAATATAATAGATATGGGTGTATATGTGCATAGTATATCTTCTTCAATATATATAAAGGAATGAATTTTTTCAATTTGACTAGTATATACATATATTTCGCTAGTTTACTCACTAGCTGGTTGATATGTTCTTTGAATGTCATTTTTTCATCTACTGTTACCCCAAGTATTTTAGCATTTGTGACTCTTTTCAAGTCAACTCCTTTAATTTTTATGTTAAAATTATCAGCTATAGTTTTGTTGCTTATTATGATGTATGACGTTTTTTGCAAGTTTAGTGAAAGTTTATTAGAATCTATCCATGTTGTGATCTTATTTAAGACGTCTGCTGCTTTTAGTGATAGTGTAGCCGGATTTTTATCCTTTATTAATATTGAAATATCATCAGCAAATGAAACCATGAAAGAGTCGTGTGAATTAAATACATCATTGGTATACAATGTAAATAATAATGGGCCAAGAATAGATCCTTGTGGAACACCGCAAGTTGTTTGTAGTGGTTCAGAGCATGTTTCACCTATTTTCACATACTGAGATCTTCCACTAAGATATGTTTTAAACCATTGTAGTGTGTTTCCTTTATTCCCATCTTATTCATTTTGTTAAGTAGTATATCATGATCTATTGTATCAAAAGCTTTTGTAAGATCCAATAATATAAGTGCAGTTGAATTTTTATTTTCTATATTTTCATAGATTTTTTCAGTCAAACAAACAAGGGCTTCAGTTGTTGATCTGTTCTTTCTAAAACCAAATTGAAAGTCGTTGATAATATTATTCATATTAAGATAATTTATTATTCGATTTAATACTAGTTTTTCGAGTATTTTGCTAATGGTATGTGTAATTGAAATCGGTCTATAGTTTTTAGGATCAGTTTTATCACCCTTTTTATGCGCAGGTGTGACACGTGAGACTTTTAAGATTTCTGGGAAAATTCCCTTGTTAAATGATATGTTAAAGAGATCTTTTAGGGGCGAGGCAATTATGTCAGCTATGATTTTGTAAATGTGATTGGGAATGGTATGAGTATCACATTTCTTATTTTGTAGTTCAGTAATGATCGCTTTGACTTCTGAGACCGTAACATTTTCAAATGAAAAGAGAGAACCGTAGTCTCCCAAATAGGTTTCAAATGAGGTATGCCTAAGTGGCATGTTTGATACATTTAGTTTGCCAATATTTACGAAGTAATTGTTAAGTTCATCGGCAATTTCTTTTTGTTGTTTTAATATTTCTCCGTTTTTGTTTATTTCACTTATTTTGCTTTTTTTTGAATTACTTTTGTTGACTAGATCATTAATTAATCCCCAAGTTGATTTTGGGTCTTCATATACATTTTTAAATTTACTATTGTAATATTTCTTTTTTGCTGTCTTCAAAACAATTTTCAATTGTTTCTCATACTTATTATATAATTGAAATGGTATGATACCTCCTTTATAATTTCTGTAGAGTTTATGTTTTTGACTTATTGAGTTTCTTATACCTGATGTTATCCATGGATTTTTAATCCTCTTTGATCCTAATGTTTTGGTTTTTAAAGGAAATGAATCATTATAACATGTATTTAAAGAGTTTATAAAGCATGTAAGTTTTGAATGGATGTCAATCTGGTCATTCTGTATGTAAGAAAAGTCAACCTCATTTAACTTACTTATAAAAGTACGTCTGCAATTTTCATCGTCCTGCCTATAATTTATGGTAGTAAGTGTTCGTGTTTTATTAATGAAAAATTTTACAATACAGGGGTAATGATCCGTCATATCTG
>JABUQX010046970.1:42500-52500 GCA_015478945.1 Trachelipus rathkii
CACAAGCTTTGAAAATGTTAACTTTTAAATTTTCTACATTGATTTTAAACCTAAGTGACCGTTTATCGGTGGAATTGTTGCCAGGTTTTTTCCCAAGTCTGTAGGCTTCCGAAATATCATCTGGTTGTATTTTGATTTTCAATTTTCGTTCAATGGTGTTGATAACTGTTGATTTACAATTCTCGTTTTCACTTCCTGCAGGCATTTCTCTGCCACTTAAAACACAAACATTTTTAATGTTTTCTTGATGAAGGTTTTCTTGCATTTGCTCAATATTTTGGACTGAAGCTTGGATTTCAGATATGCTTGATATTTCTGCCGCAGTATTTGAAGCCTCTTTGCTTTCCGATTCTAATTTGTTCAATTTACATTTCAATGTAGTAATTTCTTTATCTTTTTCTTTATCTTTTTGTTCATTAATCTCTTTAAATTCATGAAAAGCAATTTTAAGTGACGCTAATTCACTTTTTAAATCATTTATGGTAGAAATCAGGTCCGAATATTCTGTAGCAACCGTTTGCTCTTGAGTGTTGGGGAATGGGGAGGGAGGTGTAAGGGGCATTAAGGAGGGGGGTGTTTTAAGGAGTTCATTTTCCTGGGAAACGGTCAGACTCAGACTTTCGAGGGAAAAATCATCCTCTTCATCCTCTGTTTCATAGTTGCCAATTGTATGTTTATTTTTCTTCTTCTTATTTTGTTTCCCATTATTATTATTATTGTTGCGACTTCCATTGTTGTTGTTAATGGTTTTTGCGTTGGTTTTATTATTAGGATCATTGTTACTTTTCTTGTTATTGTTATTGGTGTTGGTGGTGTTGCTATTGCTATTGCTATAACAACATCACCAAAACTACCACCAACAACAACAATGTCAACAATGTTCGCCATATTTGCACCAACAACAACAACAACAACAACAACAACAACAACAACAACAACAACAACAACAACAATGCTGACATCAACAAAAACTTAGGTCCCCTAACTATCTTTATCAAATATAATACCAATATGGACTGCGAATAAACGTTGACATTAACAAAATTCTCCAATGAAACTAACGATGATCAACGTTTCTAACATAATTTTCTAACATAGCTAGATTTTTCAGATTGAGATATTAATAAAGTCACTTAATTTTATGTTTATATATATATATATATATATATATATATATATATATATATATATATATATATATATATATATATATATATATATATAATATATATATATATATATATATATATATATATATATCCTATGCTGTTATACTCAGCTATCCCCTGTCTCATTTGATCTGGCTATGATGTCACTACAATTGGTTAGTACAATTAAAACACACACACACCATGTTTAATAAACAAAAATTGATGTTGTGACAGTAAGTAAGACGTAAAGACGTAAAGACAATAAAGACGCTGGCGCGCACAGAGGGGTGGTGAAGGGGACCCCTCACCTACACAGCAGGCCAAACGTCTTTACGTCCTTAGGGTATGTAAAACATTACAATTTTAATAAAAATATGACTTGAATCAATAGATCAATAGATCAATAGATCAATAGATCAATAGATCACGGACGGCCATAACGGTGTTGGATGGTGGTTTGATTTACTGATTTACTGATTTAGGGTGTGTAAAACATAACAATTTTAATAAAAATATGACTTGAATCAATAGATCAATAGATCAATAGATCGATAGATACGGACGGCCATAACGGTGTTGGATGGTGGTTTGATTTACTGATTTACTGATTTAGGGTGTGTAAAACATAACAATTTTAATAAAAATATGACTTGAATCAATAGATCAATAGATCAATAGATCAATAGATCATAGATGGTTAGGAGGGTGGTTGGATGGTGGTTTGATTTACTGATTTACTGCTTTAGGGTATGTAAAAACGTAAATTTTTACGTTATAAACATGAAAAGAACCCATTATTATTGAAATTTTCCCATAACCAGCGAAATATTTTAGCGTTCGCGCACGCGCCGTAATATTGAGCCTGCGGGTGCTTTCGCGCCGGCGGTCGCTTTCGCGTGGGGTGAACCCGAGTCTTTTGAACCCGAAGTCTTTTGAGCTGTCGACGCGGGCGGTGCAGTACACTTGGCAAGTGTACTTAAGTACACTTGAAAAGTGTACTTAACGAGTAACGGCACTCCTGAACTCTAAGATGTTCATGAAAGTAGCTTAGCTACTTTCATGTACAGGGGCTAGCTAACAGCGGCTCAGCTACTTTCACTAAAGTAGCTCAGCTACTTTCATGTACGTGGCTACGCCACGTACATGAACCCCTGTACGCGGCTACGCCACCCATGTACGTGGCTACGCCACGTACACGGGTTAGATAGCAGAGGGGGGAAGGGGTGGTTACATGAGCACATAGTTAGGCCTAAAACACACTCAGGAACCTCGTTCCGGCACTTGTGATGACGAGAACAAAGGGGGGTAGGGGAAAAAACGCTCGTGAATGTGCATGAGCATGTGCTCACGCACACACACACTCACTCACGTACATGGCGAATCAATAGAAATAGGGGACCCCAGGGGGGACCAGCCCCCAAAATAAAACGGCAACCCTGAAAAGTACCCCTGAAGGTAGCCCCTGCCGGTAGGTGTCCAAATATATATCACTCAGGGAAGACGCTGGCAGGGCTCGAGCCCTGGCCCAGCCTATAATCTGATTACGTCATAGGGGGGATGAACAAAGGGGGTAGGGTAAAAAACGCTCATGAAAGTACATGAGCATGTGGTCAAGTACACATGTACTCACGCACGTACATAGCGAATTAATAGAAATATGGGACCCCAGGGGGGACCAGCCCCCAGGGTAGTGCCCCCAACACAAAAAGTACCCCAAAAGATAGCCCAAATGGGTACGTGCCCAAATATCACTCAGGAAACGCGCTGGGGTATACCGGTCACCGGTGACCGCCATTCCTTTGCTTTTGTCATTGCTACTACTGTGGACATACAGCATGTTTTCTATTTTAAAGGTATTTGTACTATTTACGCAATGAAAACAAGTTCCCTCTTAATTAATTACAACGATAAAAAGGAACGTGAAATGATGTCAATTTGGAAATACTTGTAAAGCGGATGAATAAAATCATATCATCCTCTTGTTCGTCTTTATGAGTCTAATAAATGGCGATATTAATACCAATAGTGTAGCTACTTTCATTTTTAAATGTTAGTTTTACTATTATTTTAATGATATCAAGTTTGAAGTTTGAAGTGCAGTAAATAGTATAAAGAGCAAAAAAACCCGACTTTAATAGTGTACCATATTGGGTTTACAAATATGGTATTGATTAAATCTCCCCAGTATTGGTCACCCACTACAATATCTCGCTTCAGCTGTGGACCATTTTTCTAGTTAAATTGATAAGAGCAAGAATCATCACAGTTCTCAAAACTTTTCAACTTCCCTCCTATCTGAATTTCACTTAAGAATAGGTTTAAACTATAGTGGAAATATAAATATGTCCTCAAATGTTACAAAAGTAAGGAAGGAAAGAAGAAGACAGTGCTGCATGCAGAACATGACCTCAGTTTGCCAACTGCAAAACTTGCAAACCTGTATCACAAGAGGCCGTCAATCTGAAGCTATAACGAGAGAGGATTTGAAGAAATTGAAATCAGAGAATTGTTTAACTGCACCCAATACAATTTCTTTCAATGCCAAGAATTGAGAATTTATACCGATTGTAGTAAATATCATTACAATTTAATTATGACACTGCAATATAGTTTATTATTTTCATTGAGATAAATCGAAAAATAAATGAATGAACAATAGTTGGGTGACTTAATTGAAAAAGAGATTTTAAAAAATGAATTTTAATTAAAGAAATTCAAGTGATCATTTTTCATTTACAGAAAAAGAAGAGTTTTGTATATATATATATATATATATATATATATATATATATATATATATATATATATATATATATATATATATATATATATATATATATATATATATATATATATAAATATATATATATATATATATATATATATATATATATATATATATATATATATATATATATATATATATATATATATATATATATATATATATACTATATATATATATATATATATATATATATATATATATATATATATATATTTATATATATATATATTTATATATATATATATATATATATATATATATATATATATATATATATATATATATATATATATATATATATATATATATATATATATATATTTATATATATATATATAAATATATATATATATATATATATATATATATATATATATATATATATATATATATATATATATATAAAATAACATATATATATATATATATATATATATATATATATATATATATATAAAGTGTTTGGAGTTCTTTATTGAGAGACATAGGTAAATACTGCCATTGTAAAATGTAGAACCAGAATTGATAAGTACAAAGTGGAAGAGTAAAGGGAAAATGAACACTTTTAAGACCAAAGCTAAATAAATTAGTAGAGTTGCTAAGGAAGGATCTTTTATTTTACAGAAAATTTGGAAAGTATTAACATCACTGAAATTGCTTTGAAAAATATATATATATATATATATATATATATATATATATATATATATATATATATATATATATATATATATATATATATATATATATATATATATATATATATATATATGATATAGCTATGTAGTGCTGTGTGTGCGTGCGTGTGTATAGGTAGGTGTGTGTGAAAAAATAAGTATTTATTACTACTAGAGAAAAAAATCGACTTACTGACTTTCGAAGGAAACCAACATTAACAGCAAATTCAGCCATGTCGACTGCAAATTTTCTGCCACCTGACCCGCTATCGCAAAATCAATGACCTTACCCTTAAATATATATATATATATATATATATATATATATATATATAATATATATATATATATATATATATATATATATATATATCTATATATATATATAACTATATATATATATATTCTTTAGTTACAGAAAGGACCAGAAAGCTGTGTAACTTTATTATGCAAATAACATAGCATCAGGGACACAGTATACAGCGCTGTAATAGTGTTGGGGGTGTATAGGGTCCGCCATGGCTTGTGTTATGTGATTGATGCGTTTCCTCCAATGTGGGACGTTATCGCGGTGAAGGGTTTGTGTGTGGATGGTGTTACTCAATAACGTGTATGGCCACCTCTGGCATAGATGACGGCTTGTCACCGTCGTGGCATGCTCTCAATGAGGTGCCGAATGTCTTCCACGGAAATCTGATCCCATCGGCGACGTACCGCCTGCCGAAAAGCCTGGAGGGTTCTTGGGTGGTTGCAGCTGTCGCAACCGCAGTTTCAACATGTCCCACATCAATTGGGTTTAGGTCAAACCTCGTATACTGGGCCAATCCATGTCTGATTTGGACCATCGTTAGGTACTCGGTGACACATCTGGCCTTGATTGGTCTTGCGTTGTCATGCATTAGGATGAATCTGTCACCGATATAGGGGGCATATGGCATGACATAAGGTTCAAGAATGTGTGCGATGTACCGTGCGGCGGTCAGGAAACCGCCATCTGGGATGCGCAACTCTGTACGACCCGTTAAAGATACGCCTCCCCAGCCCATGAGAGATCCACGTCCAATTTCCAATGCCTCCCGCATATTACATTGCGCATACCTCTTATTAGGTCGTCGATAGACATTGCATTTTTTGATCGGAGGTGTAGAGACTGAATCTGGACTCCTCTGTTAACAGCACTTTCGTCCAATCGCCGACGGTAGGTGTTCCCGGCAAATACTAGTCGCCCCCGTCGATACTCCCTGGTGTGTCGTGGTCAGATGACCGGCCTCCGTGGCCTCAAATTATGTTCCGAGAGGTCTCGCCGTATTGTATTATCACCCACATGGGTCCCATGTACCTCCTGCAATTGTATTTGAAGGTGTCTTACGGCCCGCACACGCATAAACGGTCTTCAATGCCAGTTGTGGCGCCTGGCCTGCCTTGCGTGCTGCTGGGTGTCGTGGGACCACTGCACGACCCGTACAATGGTTGTGTGCGCTACACCAAACCATCGAGGGAATTCACGGTACCCGTGCCCCACAGCACGAAGGGGTTGTAATCTGAACGGACTCATCACGTTAGTCAACGCCCAATCCTTTCTATGGTTGTAGTGCTAAATTCACACCTGAATGGACCATTAACTCAACATTCCCCCGCCACAACCTTCCACCAATCGCTAAAATTGGAGTTGCGTGGTTTGTGATTTACCTTAATTGTAGCAATGGTATACCCTATACACCCCCAACACTATTACAGCGCTGTATACTGTGTCCTTGATTCTATGTTATTTGCATAATAAAGTTACGCAGCGATTACGTCCTTTTTGTAAACTATTAGCTTTATATGAGTCAGAGGTGCGTCAGTTTTTACTAGTATATATATATATATATATATATATATATATATATATATATATATATATATATATATAATATATATATATATATATATATATAATATATATCTATATATATATATATATATATACTAGTAGTAAAAACTACCCACCTCTGACTCATATAAAAGCTAATAGTTTACAAAAATTGGAGTGAGTAAGACGTGTCAAGAAACAGTGCGTTAAATCGTATAAAAAAGTGAGAGTTTTATGTTACCAAACTGAAATAATATTGTGATATTCTTAACGAATCATCGTTGCATGTAATAAATATATTTTCTAAGGAATACTGTGAAGAGTATGCATTATCTTTGATATTCTAATTTTATATAAGGCAAGATTTGTCACGAAGCTTGGCAAGCATTTGTTGATTGAAAAATAGTGTATAGTATTTTTTCTCAAGTTAGTACTATATTTTTCGTTTTTTCACGTATGAAGAGTGAAACTTACTAATCTATGAAGCTATTCTAAATATTGAATCTATACATTATATCTACGTTGGATTCTTTAGAAGTACTAATCCTTGTTTTGTCAACCCACGATAGATGCCCATAGGATAAAATCTTTTTTTTTATTCTCACGTCTGAACTTAATATATTCTATATTTCATTGAAGGCTCCGACTCACTCGCTCCATTTATAAGCTACTTTCAATGTACATTACATGTAATATTTTATACTTATAAATTTAGGAAGAAATCTTTATGAAAGAGCATATTCTACTTTAAAGTATTTTTCAAAAATTATATTTTTATCTCAAGAAAGGAATCTATTTATAAGCATTTGACCGGGAAAGTATACGATTTTGGAATAAGTTAGACCTAAGATACATTATTGGAAAAAGGAAAATTTCTACAAGTTATTGGAAAAGGAAAATTCTACAAGTTATTTCTTCAAACATATTGTTGGAAGGGGAAAATTCTATAAGTTATTTCTTCAAAAAGATTGAGTCCTTCAAAGTAAAGTCTTTTTCGTTCATGTGGATTAGAAGCCATTTTTGCCATCAAGAATTGTCATCTTTCGTGACGCCAAAATTTTTTCCAAGCAAAACGGATGTTCTTGGAAATTCAGAATATGGTATTTAAATTATGAAATAAGGTATATGTAGGTATCATTACGATTGTATTTGTTTAAAAGTAACAGAATATATATTTTTTGGTAATTTGTAGAAAGAAAAATAATTTATTCATTGTTTTCGTATATATAATATTCACGAACGCTGATTGGTTCCGGCACCAGTAAGATTGTGACGTCACTGATTTATTTAAGATAGTCTATAAGCGGATGCATTTCGGTAAAAATATTTCATAATTAAACTTTCTATTCTGAATAGAAAATTTGTTTAACTCTTAAAGAAAGTCGGATATTAATTTTAATTTGTTTATATGTATGTATATATATGTTTTATGTGTGTATGTATGTGTATATATTGTGTGGGTGCGTGTGTAAGTGTGGGGGATTTTTAAAGAATTTTAAATAAATTTTAATATTGCAACATTTTATGCTTTTATTGTTATTGTTATTATTGTGGGTAATTTGGTGAGCGGGGTGGTGGCTTTAGGTGTTGGGAAGTGCCTAAGGGGAGTCCCACAAAACGTGCAGCCTGAGTGAGTTATATATAAGAAGTAGGGAAAAAATGGGGAGGAGAGAGTATTAGGGGTGGGGTGTATAACGTGAGAGGGTTAACGAGGATTTGGAAGAGGGAGGAAGTGGGTTAATGTTTGCAAGAAAAAAAGGTTGGATGTGCTTAGGGGTAACTGAAACTAAGCTGAAAGGAAATAGAAGGAGATGGATTTTGGAAAATACAAGGGTATGATTCAGGGGTGAAAGAGAGAGTGAGGGCGAGGGAAGGGGAGGGAATAGTTATGAGGAAAGAGGTGTGGGATATAGGTGAGGTTGTGTAACCAGGTGAGTTCTAGGATTATGTGGGTAAAAGTGAAATTCGGGGGGGAAGTGTGGGTTTTTATATGTGCATATGCACCTGTGATGGAGCGAGGGCAGGAGGGAGAGAAAGATTTTTTGGAATGAGTTTGAATGAGTGTTGGGAAAAGTTTCGGGGTTAAATGATAAAATTTGTCTATTGGAGATTTGAATGCAGAAGTGGGACAGGGAGGGGGTGGGAAGACAATAAAGGACCATTTGGGGGTGGGGAGAGGAATGTTAATGAGAAGTCTGTTAGAGTTGTGTTGTTGAAAGAAGAATGATAGTGGGGAATACGTGGTTTAAAAAAGTGAAAATCATAAGTTTATGGAAGAGTGATATAACGGGGGGAGGGCGGTTATTAGATTATGTGTGTGTAAATGGGAAGGATAAGAGGCAGACTACTAGATTGTAAATGTATTTAAGAGGGCGGGGAGGGGGTTTATCGGATCTTATTTGGTGGGTTGCCTAGGTAGGTTGGGAGGAGAGGTGAGGTTAGGTGAAAGGGCGAGAAAAGAGGAGAGTAGAAGTGAAAAAGGGTGGAAAAATTGGAGGAGACAGTGTGTAAGAAGAGTTAGTTTGAGAGGTATGGAGATAGGTGGAGAGAACATGAGAGGGACGGAAATTTCGGGGAGGTGGTAGGGGGGAGTGGAGAGATTTAAGAGGCAGTATGTGAAGAGGCTAGAAAGGTATGTGGAGTAAAAAGGGTGGTGTAGGCAGAAGGAAAGGGAGTGAGTGGTGGAATGGAAGGAGGTGAAGGAGGTGGTGAAAGGAAAAAGGAGGCTTATGTGAAAATGGGTGGGGAAGTAGGAGAGAGGAAAACTGGAGGGATATAGAAGGGTTAGAGTGGAGCAAAGAGGGCGGTGGAGAGGACGAAGAGAAGAGAAAAGATGAAATGGTGTAGAAAGTGACGGAAAATTTTGAATCGGGGAGCAAAATGTTCTGGAAAGAAGTTAATAAAAAAAGGAAGAAGAAGGAGTCGGTTTGGGGGGGAGAGGATTAAGGGAGGAGATGGGGAATGGATAGGAGGAGAGGAGAGGGTGAGGAAGAGGTGGGGGGAGTATTTTGGTGGATTATTGAATGAAGTGGGTGGGGGAGGGGAGGAAGATTTGCAGGAGGTGAGGATGGGGAGTGAATTGGGGAGGGAGGGGGAGGATGGAATATATACAAATGGAGGAAATTATTTGGGCCTTGAATAAAGGGAAAAAAGGGAAGTCCGCAGGTCTGGATGGTGTGAGATGGAAATGTTGAAAGGGAGGGTTATAGGGTGGATGGGAATGGTTGTATAGGTTTATTATAATATATGTGGAGAGTGGTGAGGTACAAGGATTGGGAGATGGGTTGTTTGGTTCGCCTGTATAAGGCGGAAAGGGGATAGGAGTGATGTGGGTTTTATAGAGGTATATTCTTTTAAAGTGTGGTAGGGAAAGTGTATGGGAGAATCCTAATTGAGAGGGTGAGAGATTTAACGGAGGGGAGAATGGGGGAAGAACAAGGAGGATTTAGGGAGGGAAGAGGGTGTGTGGACCAAGTGTTTACACTAAAGATGCTTGTGGAGAAAAGTATAGAGAGGAAAGGGAAAGTGTATG
>JABUQX010046971.1:0-23446 GCA_015478945.1 Trachelipus rathkii
TTTACTTCTGGAAACGATTGCGCAGATCCGGTATTGAAATATGCGGTTACAAATCCACTTTTGTACGACTACAAAAATGTTATACCCGGGATATCTACTACCAGAATTAAAAAAATTTTGGAACGAAAACAAAAAAATTTATTTTCAACAATGTATTCCTTCAACGCCTTAAGAATAACCTCACTAAATTTTGTATTGAAATCGTCGGCTGAATTGTTATTATCGTCTCCCTTTTTCGACGATGAGGATATAAGGCGAAAGAAACGGCTATTTGCAGAAATAATAAATGCGGCTAACGAGAATTTTAAAGATATGCCTCAAATGTTACTTTTGAAAATGCACACAGAGAAGGTTTTCGAAGATGAACTAGCTTCGTACAAAAACCTACATCGCCGAGAAACGATTATGTTTTTCAACGGGGGGGAACCCAACTTCGATATCAGCGAAGGGAAATTGAAAACGATTGAAAAAACGCATTTTTTCATTTAAAAATAACTAAAGTGTTTGCATTCATATATTATTTTTATCATACTCTAAATAAATTTTTGGAATATTATGTATTACTTTTCTTTCCCTTAAATATTTTCAATTTTGAAATATTTGTGATCTTATACCGATTTCGTTGACTCGACGGGCCTAACGAGTTCTTAATCCGATCGATCAACTTATTTAGTGAACGGTCAGCATTCGCGATTAATCAGATTTAGGAAGGCTGGAAACGCCTTCCCCTCGAACTCGCTGACCTGCGAGACAGGTTTCACGAGTTCTTATCCGCTCTCAAGCCACAGAGTTGACCAATACGATAACTCACATAATGCTCACGGATGCGAGGCATTTTTTCACAGTCTATATAGGAAAGTAGTCATCGATGCGAGTCGAGAGTGCGACTATATGCCCGGATCAAAAGTTAGAGGAACAGTTAGGGTCAAGAAAGAAAAGCTCTCTCTGAGACCCTCAGCGTTAGGCATTCAAAAAAGCTGCCTAGGTCAGGCCAACAACGGACCGAGGAGTCAAGAGGAGAAAGGAGAGCTGCCATGAGGATTTGAATTTTGCGAAGTTCCTAATCTTATAGTGATGCAAATGCAGAGGAGGCTGCCTAGGTATAGATGGATCAATTTCCCCCAGTTAAGAACAAAAAGCTTTCCGCCGCTAGGTTCAGATGAACTTTTCAGTTATAGAAAAGGTGCTGCACATATAGGTTTAGGAATTTAACAAACAATGGACTCACGACGCGCATAGGTAGGGGACTTAGTGCGCAGCTCTCAAATCGAAGGCGTCTTGAGCCAGGTCATAGGTATGGCGCAGTTATCACCACACGGATGATAAATGCTAGAGCCTCGTAAGCTAGGTCCCAGCTGTCGAGGTCAGCGAGTTCGAGGAAGGCGTTTCAGCGAGTTAACGGCACGTGCTAGTACCTTAGAAGTTTAGGAAAATCGGAATGCTGACTCAAGGAGAGTCACGGCTCTAGACCTTATAGGCAGGCAGATGCTCTCTTAGAGAGAGTCGACTGGCAAGAATTAAGAACTCGTGAGAGTGTAGGCCCGTCGAGCTAAACTCTGAAGAATGCGGTATAAGATCACCAGGCATACGGTAATAGTGTTCAAATTGGAAATTATTTAAGGGAACAGAAAAAGTAATACATAATATTCCAAAAATTTATTTAGAGTATGATAAAAATAATATATGAATGCAAACACTTTAGTTATTTTTAAATGAAAAAATGCGTTTTTTCAATCGTTTTCAATTTCCCTTCGCTGATATCGAAGTTGGGTTCCCCCCCGTTGAAAAACATAATCGTTTCTCGGCGATGTAGGTTTTTGTACGAAGCTAGTTCATCTTCGAAAACCTTCTCTGTGTGCATTTTCAAAAGTAACATTTGAGGCATATCTTTAAAATTCTCGTTAGCCGCATTTATTATTTCTGCAAATAGCCGTTTCTTTCGCCTTATATCCTCATCGTCGAAAAAGGGAGACGATAATAACAATTCAGCCGACGATTTCAATACAAAATTTAGTGAGGTTATTCTTAAGGCGTTGAAGGAATACATTGTTGAAAATAAATTTTTTTGTTTTCGTTCCAAAATTTTTTTAATTCTGGTAGTAGATATCCCGGGTATAACATTTTTGTAGTCGTACAAAAGTGGATTTGTAACCGCATATTTCAATACCGGATCTGCGCAATCGTTTCCAGAAGTAAATTTTTTTTTAAATTTTTTAAAGCAATTTTTCCCTTCAGGTATTTTAAACTCGCCATGAACGATGTAATCTTCAATAATTAATCCTTTTACAAGCTTTTCAAATTGCGGCATTTCAGGTTGCGAGAAGCAAATCTCTTTTAAGTCGAAACCGATATATTTTTTATACAAAACAAGAGCCCTTAAAGCCAGGTCTCCGATATTTTTGAACTGATAAACATCGTCCCTTAATTTTGTGATTGTAAACAACGAATTAAGTGGCGAATTTTCAAAATATTCTTTTTGAGATACCTTCCAATCGTCAACACTAAAAACATTTTTCGAATATCTATCACACATATTCGAGTATTTTTCAGCAATGGAGAGATCTAAAGTAGTTTGAAATGAAATTTCTTTTACGAAACGAAGAGGGCCAATATTTTCTTCTTCTGGTGGTTCACAAAGGTTCCGAATATGGTCGGCGATTAAACCCGACACCACATATTTCTCCTTGGGTGTTTTAATTTCTCTCGTAAGAGATGGGAGCGCTTTTGAAAAATATCCAAATTCATATATGAATTCTTCATTCGAATTACAAATAGCTTTCATGAAAGGATTTATTTGCGATTGGTCGATTCCCAACAAGTTAAGTACTATCGATGGCAACCCCATGAGGTGCGGCAAGCCAATAGGAGGCTGAATCGTTTCGGGTGAAACTCCAAAAACAAAATCAATAACCTCTTCATAATTTAATCCTTTCAATACTCGCCAAGGAATTGCGTATACGAGACCGAAATAAAGAAGTAATATATTAAAGCATTCGGTTTTAAGAGATTGCTTGACCGAGTTCATTCTTTCTTCCATCCTTTTACTAGAAACTCCAGTAGCTACAGAGAGCTCAATCTCGCTGTTTTCCATCGAATTAGAAGACTGTTTTAAGGCTTTCAGAATCGAGAAACAGGAAATAAGGTGAGTTGGGTTCGAATATTCATTAAAACACAAACTCGTATCAGCATTTAAAGGGAATGGTCTCTTTTTTTTTCTCTTATTAATAAGATTCATTTCTCTAAAGAGCCAAGAATCAAAAAGAAATCGGTGGATGTTTGTCGTGCTTAAACGGTCGATTAAGTACGATTTAAACATTTGTACTTCACAAATAAATGTGGTGGGAAAAACATAGAATATTCGAAAGAAAATGTATAATTTAAGGGTCAAATAGTTCGTCGGGGTTGCCGAAAACAATCTTAGATTGTCCTTCCCATTTAAGCTCTCGTTGGAAATATACAATATTGCGTTAAAGTATAGTAAAGATAGTACTCGAAGAACATATTTCGATTTCGATATATCGCTCAAACACTTTTCAAAGCTTAGCAAATTTTCAATATTTTGAGTAATAATTTTTTTACATTTATTTTCATGAGCATTCTCATCCTCACCCTCACCAACAATCTCACTAGCACCACCGTTTTTTATAGTTTGAATTGAATCCAAGCATAATTGATCAACCTGTTTAAAGGTGATAGGAATGTTCGCTTTCAGTGAAACGAAAGATTTATTTTTTATAGCCCCCTCTTCATCCCTGATTGAATTATCATCGCCATCAATTTTCTTAATTAAGAATTCTTCGTTTATATAAGACTCTGAACCCGTCCCAAATTTCGGTATCTGAATGATGCGTGCATACCCCTGATCGTAGATGCCATCAGAAAACGTTTGATAAATTTCGCTATTTCCATAAGATTCCTTCCTTTCCCTGGTGCCCCTATTTTTCTCTTTTTTGTACTTATCACTCAAATATTTAAAATGTCTCAACGCTAAATTTAAAATCGGAATTTTTGATTTCTGAAAAAACTCCGCGGCATATCTCTCGTTAAAAAATAACGGTAGAGTCTTTTCCAAGTGGTTCATTTTGTTTATGCTCGAAATTGGTACTTTTTCTAACGATTGGAAGCGTTTGCGAATGAGCGTGCTAAAATTTTCCGTCAAGGTATTTTCTTTCAGTTTCACCACGTATTGGAAACTGCTTACTGTACTTTGAATTAACTGCAAAGTTTCCATTATAGGGTTGAAAGAAGGCCGCGTAGAATCCATGATGAACGGGCAGAATATGTCGAGACTCAAAAGAAAAAAAACTTTAAATAGTGGTTTCGCACGAATAAACTATAAAAAAAAAAATTATTATTTTAAAAAATTGAAATTTGTTAAATGTTTTAAAGGCATTTATTTTTTATATAAAAACTAAGAATCCGTGCGTGCGATCAAACAAATGTTTTTGTTTATTAAACCGCTTTTTGAGAATTTTGGTGTGAGAAATTTAATAATTAAATAAATAAAAATTAAAAATTATAAAATTTTAATTGAATAAAATACATTTTTTCAAAAAACTCCTTTATTAATACATACATACAATACAACTAAATATTAATAATTTAATGATATTCATTATTCCTTTCCTACTTTATTTTCGCTTTGCGAATTTCCTACTCGATTACACGCGTTCAATGCGAATAACGAATATAAGACAGAATTCTCTTGCGTAGATTTTCCGATCGCGGGAAATCACGATAGTTATTTTTATAATATGTTTCACATACGTGAAGCGGATACGTTTTTAGCAAAATTAAATAGCCCTTTATGCAAATCTTTCCCCGTTCTCGAAATTAAGCTGATGCTTTTACCTCCAATGGCGAAATGCAGTTTCCTCGGCAATGGCGAGTTATATGAACGCGGGTTCCGCTCTTGTAAAACTAAAAAAATTCATCTCTTCAAATCTAGAATATATCTAAATTTTAAATTCCGTGATCTTAGTTATAAAGGGTATTTGAATTTTACCTTTGATGCAGGCACTACTCAAAGCCATAAATTTTCGCATCTAATTTTTACAACTAACGCTAATAGCAATGATAATTTCAGAAATATCTCAAAAGCGAACGAGGAACAGGCCGCGCATATATACGAATTTAAAGAACTCAAATTTTGTGGTCTTGTGATAAAGGGAAACTGCGCTACTTTTTGCTCTAACGCTCACTTAAAAGTGCCTAAAAACCCCCCGTGTTTCCGGAAAGTTAATGAAACCACCACAATATCTTATACATCACACAACGATATGTTTTCAGTCAGATATTTCAATTTGTTAAATAATATTCGAACAGAAAAACCCGTTCTTTCGACCACCTCGTCTCCAATTACTAATGCCACGAAGCAATCGAATATCAAAGAACGCAGTGGTGATACCGGTACCTCTCGGTCGATTAAAAGTAATAAAAAAATAAATACTGAGAAATTAAATCGACCTGATGAATTATTTTATTTAACACCATCGATAAATACGAAACGCGAAAATAGCAAGAATAGTCTTCCCGTAGTAGGAAAAGATGCAGATATCAAAAATAATATCGAAAAGGCCACGGAAAGTACCAGGTTATCTTCGATCGATAGTTATACATCATCGACCACCCAAGGCGCTATTTCCAACGCCGAGACCCCTTTTTTGAACGAAAGGGGTACGAAACCGAGTATTAGAAAGGCGGAGTCCTCCAATAATCCGCTTCTAGTCATTGAGAAAAAACGCAAAATCAGTACAAAATCATCTTTTTTAAACGAAGGAGATAAATTCACGACTAAATTTAAAAACGTGACCCTATCAATCGCTAATATTTCAAACTCATCAGCGAATGTTGAAACACTCGATAGAAGTAGTGACAACAATAATAATAAAACAAACTCCACTGCCGATTCATTGTCAACAAAGATCAAGAAAAATGCAAACGGCGAAAGAAAAAAAGACTATAAAAATAATCAGTCATCAACATCCGATCACTTAAAACCGTCGATTATCGACGAGAATAACGCGGTGAACTACTACAGTGATGAACAAATCACATTAGCTATCGTTTTTATATTTTTCATTTGTTTAGGTTTAAATATAATTTTGCTCGGGAGATGTTATAGGACATAAATATAATGAAATGTAAAAATTTAAATAAAGTCAATTTTATCAAAAGTATTTTTTTGGTTATTCATTCATTTCTTTCTTCACACCACCACCCTCACGCGCTCTGACATTAACTTAAGACATCCATCTACTAACATCAATTTATCAACCACAGCCGCTCCAAAGAGAAGCTATGAAACCATTATTAGATTTCGATATTAAATTTGGTGAAACTTCTGGCGCGCTTGGCGTCACAAGACCCATGGGTTGGCGAAGAGCAAGACTTTGTCGACTCGGGCGTTTAAAATCGTTATTTTTAATATTCGTTTTCCCTGTCATTTTTCCTACGACGACAAAATCAACCACCGCCGCGGCTTTGGAAATGGTTCACGAGCTAGCTCCAAATTTGGTCGTCAATTCGGGTGACTTAGCATCGCAAAGTTTCTACGGCAGCAGAAATCGCAATTTTTTATTTTTTCAACTTTTGCAATTTCTAATTCTTCTCATCGGAGCGAGAAACTACATCTACACCATAAGCATCAATCGATATGTCAGAAGCTTTTTAGCGAAAGAATTGAAATGATTCGAAGAAATCGATAGCGACTCTAAAATTTGAGAAAGGCAAACCGAAATTGAATGTCATAATAGAGACCACTAAGAAAAACACCGAGGAGGTTTTTCGTTGTGGCACAACGCTAATAAGCCGGCCTGCCAGAAAATATCGACGATGGGACGGAAACTGGCGTACGTGAAACGTTCAGCGTCGGAAAGATGCCCTTCAGCCCGAAACATCACTCGACTGCGTTCGCGGACGGTACCTCCTACCGGACAGTCAGTGATTTCAAGATTCCCAATGATAAAAAAAAAACGATCGAAAGATTTACATCGCTTAATTTAAAACAGATTCTTCATCTCTTCGAATACGGGGCCTACGTCTTTAACACATTCGTGAACGGGCTACGAATACATGAACGTCGGCAAAATCGTTTATCTCGCGACAAGTAGTGTGTAAAAGTCCGACCGGGAAGACGGCGCCACAGCTTCCAAGTAAGGTGTTAACCTGACGACGTTTTTGACAAAGTAGACTCAAAACTTCCGCCGGGACAATACCCTTTCTACTTCGTGAAAACAACGTCAGCGACGTAATTCGAGCCACGGCACGGCTACGATGATAGGCGATATACCGCCTCATTTACGACACCTCCTAACCTAATCCCGGGTCGGCGGCTTAGTCTTATTTCGACTGAGGCACAATCTCCGATACCACCTCTCGACGGTCCCATCAAGAGACACAAACGGTCTCGACTCGACTGGAAATACCGTTCTTATAGTGGCGGCATTCCGAATAAGGAAGACAGCGAGAACTTCCCAAGAAAATTATCGAAATGTTTCGCTCTCATCCTCTCAGAGGTCGTCTCGTCCAGTCCACGGAAGACCGTTGATTTGAATAGCCCGTTCGAGTAACTAAAATCACAAAACTCTAACCCCGTCGATCCTCCGCGTCCGGTACCCGGGCGCCCTTTGACCGTCGTTTGTCGCGACCGACAATGAAAGTGTTGACTGGTTATTAAGCGCCTTCTGAAGAGAAGAAGGCGCGTCCGTCAACAATCGAACTATATCACACACACACACAGAAGATAAATAAACTTTGGTATAGCGAAACGGTCTGACGGTGGAGACCCAAAGTTGATCGTTATAGCGACAACCGGAAGTGAATCGATACCTTGCATAGATTCGGCAAGCCACCTCTTGCCGACGTGCGTAAAGCGTCGCAAAACCTTATTGTGCATGGTTCCGGTCCCGTGCATTGCGATTCATACGCTGAACGGCCAAAAACCAAACTTTCTTTCGAACTGTCCTTCGGGATACTCAAACCGGATTGGCCACGCACATATCGAACCACAAACCCGCCACCCTAAGAAGTTTAACAACCAAAACCCAAATATCACCGTGTATTCAATATCACGTCTCGTACCGCGAGTGAGGTGGTGGTCCGGCCGTCTCTTTGATTCCTTTATTGAATTGCGTTTAAAAACGCTCTTTTAGCCCTGGAAGAAATCGGTTACAGATTCACTCAATTCGTCTGCCCCGCACCAGAGACTAAAAATGACGCTCTTAAACAATGACTCGAAATGATTTAAAGTATCATAAATCATAAACAGACATAATACTATTAATCTATCTAAGAGCCATATGTTTATATTAGTATAAATAAATCTATAATGTGTACCAAATATCTCTTTAATTATTTAACTGAATAAGACTTATCGAGTAGTTTCTATCACAATTCCATGCCCAGTTCCTTGATTGATCTACCGTCTGCTTCCAATGAAATATTTTCAATCCATCTTTCGCGACTGGGGCTTTTGTAATACAGGCAAGCGTTTCAAGAAATAACCATTTCTAAAACAAACAAAAATATAAGAGGCATATCTTGTAATTTCATAGTACCGCGTCTAAGCCTAATATGCTTTTATTAAAATTTCTGTCGGCATCACCAAGGAAAGGAGAAGATAATAACGTTTCACTCGAGGATCTTAATACAAAATTGAGTGAAGTTATTCTCAACGAATCGATAGAATAATTTGTGCACATTAGCTCGGACAATTTTTTTTTCTTAACTTTGTCAATTTTATCGAGTGGTGTTTTGCGTGCGGCCTCTTTGTAGTCATAAACTAACGGGTTTGTTAGTGGATATTTTAATTCCGGTTCTTTAGACTTAATAGCTACACATTCATGACTTTTAATTCTTTTACCAGGATTGTTTTCGCCACCGGGTATTTCGAACCCCCCGTCGGTGACGTAATCCTGAATAATTAAATTTTTAACGACATTTTCAAAAAAAGGCATTTCACTTTCTGTGAAACAAATTTCGTTTAGATCAAAATTAAAGTGCTTCTTGAGAAGGCAGCTTGCCGAAGAGCAGGTCGCCAAATATAAACTGATAATAATATCAAAGTAAGAGATCATAAGGGTGAATTGGTTTAGCATTTATAACTATTATTTCCAGCCACTCCTCCTTCTCTTTAGCCATCTTATTTCTCGAAATCTCACTTCAACATATATTTCCACGAGTCGTGAAATCGATTCAAAAAAAATTCACAATCGGCATTCTTATCGTCCATTGAACTTGTAAAACTCTTTTGAAAATAATTATGTTATAAAAATAGCAGAATACAGGTTTCATTTTGTAGTATTCCATCACGAATAACCTGTTTACCCATTTTCAAATAGGTCTTTCAATAAAATGTGATTTGGTGAAGGTATAATTTGAGTACGCGGTCCCCAAATTTAAATTTAGCCTCGACGGTTTTTCACACATAAGAAGTATGCAAGAAATGGGTTTTATACGTTTGATTGAATCCCAAGAGATGTAGGCACTAAAAAAGATGGAAAGCCCATACGTTGGGATGCGATATCCGATTAGTATCATTAATGATACCCAGATAAATTGATGAATATCGCTGTAAGTTAGTTTTTTTATCAAAACAAACAAGTAACCGAGACTTATTATAGTAGAATTGTGTTCGGCACTGTTCGCGTTAGAAATTTTCCGCAGATTTATTTTTTCTTTATCAGTCTCCCTCGGACGTCACAGTTCCATTCAATTCATAATCTGGATAGACGTTCAAAACTGCCGAGAATGAAACACAGATGTGACGTCCGAATACTGTAAAAGCAAATTCATTCGACGTTAGGACATGATGGTCTTTTCTACGTGGTTGAACTGATCCAGTTTTCTCTAGAAAACACGCACTCCGTAAAGAAAACGATGAAAGGTTCGTCAGCTCAATGTTTATTAAAAACTTTTAATCATTTAATTGCATCAATGTAGGTGTGGCGTGACGTAAAATCTCGCATAAAAAATACTTTAGTGTCATAGTTCGTTGGTGGCGAAAAAAAAGTTCTCATATTGATTCGTAAATAGAAGAGCATTGTAATATCCCAAAGATAACAGACGGCCGGAGAATATTCTGCTCTCATTGTCACATATCCCCGTCCGAAAATTTCATCTGCTAATAAAATATATTTCGAAAAATTGTTCTTTGCAAATTTATATATTTCCCTTCCTCGGTATACTGCATTCACCGAAAGTGGTCCCCACTGTTCTCTCCCTTCTTCTTAATAGTTTAATGGATGGTTGTCTGAGCAACAGCTGAATAACTCTGATTAACGTGATGGAATATATGCTTTTCAGCAGAAAAATACTGAATTCGTTATTCCTCGCTCCGCTCATACTAACCACTTCACCTTTTTGAAATTAAAAATTCTTCATTTAGAACGTAGTACAGGGTTCATTCACGAATTTGTAAATTTACACGACGGTGTAAATAACTTTGTCGTAGAATCATTAGAAATGTTTAAAAATCGTGTTCCAAATCTTTGAATCTTAATGTGATTTTCTCCCATCTTCTTCTTCCTCGTTCGTATTATTTGTTCTAAATCCTGAAAATAGACTGCTTAAATTCCTTGCACTTTTAATGTTTCCTAAGAAGTTCACCTAATACGCGAGCGCCGCGAGAGAGAGAGAGAAGGCAGGGCTTCTTGCATGTGTATTCCTTTGTAATACTTGCAAATCTTTAAGGAACGAGAGAACTAAAATTTCCGTGAAATTATTTCTTTCATGTCAACAACAGTATTGATAGTTTAGCGGAGGTATCCAAAGAGAGCTTGACTTTTCGTCAGGATTTGATCTCCTTATCAATTGAGTTCAATGCCAATAAAATTTGAAATATCGGTCGTGAGATAATAAAATAAATTTCATAAAAATATTTATAATTATTCTCATTTTATTTTTTATTATATATTTCATGATGAAACGAAATACTACTATATCGAAAACGACCGCAAAACTTATTATTTTCTTTAATCCAATTTAAAACTGTTAAAATAAATATTTAGTATTATTTGATGGAAAAATGAACCGATCACGTAAATAATTTTATGACCCGTTAGTCCGTATTTATAATTCGCAAATCGCTGTCCCTTTTTTAATCCTCATCGTGCAAGAGAGGGGAAGAAATAACGATTCAGCAAGGACGATTTTAATAAAAAATACGAAGTGGATTATTCTTAAGGCGTGACAGAAAGTATGTTGAAATAACTACTCGATGGCTCACAAAAAATCTCTAATTCATTCCGCATTCGATTTAATTAATGAAATAGCCTCTAACTTTGCAAAATTAGTGAAATGAGCTCTAAATTGCGAATTAGTGAATGAGCCTTAAATTGCGAACTGAGCAAAGGATCGATTTTCCTCCCTCAGAGAAAAATTTACAGTTCGCATTGAATTATATGAGAAATGAGCCTTCAATTGCGAAACTAGTGAATCGAGCCATAATTGCGAAATAGTGAATGAGCCTTAAATGCGATAATTATGAATGACCTTAATTGCGAACTGAAAAGGTGGATCGATTTCCTCTCCTCGAAACAACGTTTTCAGTTCGCACTTCGTTTAAATAAGCTCAGAATAGCCGTTAACTTTTCAAAATTAGTGAATGACACTAAATGAGAATTAGTAATGACCTTAAAATTGCGAACTGAAAAGGATCCGATTTTCCGTCTCCAAAAAACTTTTAGTTCGCATTTCGATATATAGTAAAGAGCCTTAAATTGCGAAAATTAGTGTAGACCTACCATTGCGAAAATAGTAATGAGCCTTAAATTGCGATAAGATAAGGTGGTCGAATTTCCTGCTCCTCGAAAAACTTTCAGTTCGCATTTCGATTTAAATTAGTGATGAGTCCTACTACGAAATTAGTGACTGAGGCTCTAAATGTGAAATAGTGAATGAGCCTTAATGCGAACTGAGAGGATCGATTGTTCTCTCCCAAAAAATTTCAGTTCGCATTCGAATTATATTAGTGAATATCCTTAAATTGCGAATTAGTTAAAATGCGAAATTAGTGAATGTGCCTTAAATTGCGAACTGAAAAGGTGGATCGATTTTTCTCTTTCCTCGAAAAATTTTTCAGTTCGCATTTCGATTTAAATTAGTGAATGAGCTAAACTGCAAATTAGATGAAGCCTACATGCGAAATTAGTGAATGAACCTTAATGCGAACTGAAAAGGTGATCGATTTTCTCTCGTAAAACTTTTTCCAGTTCGCAATTCGATTTAAAATTAGTGAATGTGAATAAATGCGAACGGTGAAGATCTATCGATTTTTTTTTCCTCGATGAACTTTTTTCAGTTCGCATTTCGATTAAAATTAGTGAATGAGAATTAAATTGCCAATTGAAAAGGTTGATCGATTTTTCCTCTCCTCGACAAACTTTTCCAGTTTGCTTCCGGCTGACATTAGTAAATGAGCCTTAAATTGCGAACTGAGTATATATCGTATATAATATATATATATTATATGATATAATATAATAATTATATAGATATATATATATAATTAATTATATTGTATATATATATATATATATAATATATTTAATATAGCAATGTAGATAATATATTATTAGTATATATAATAATATATATATATATATATTATATAATAATATATAGTATATATTATATATATGATAATAATAATATATAGATTACATAATATATACCAACTAATTTAATCCAAAAATCACGTAAGGGATAGTTTATTGCTATGAAAAATAGATATTTGGAAATCATATACGTAAGAAATTTTGCCTGTGAATAATTTGCATGAGTTTTCATTACTACGAAATAAGTATACAAATATATATAATTGTAAGGATTTTTCTTATAATATGTTATGAAGGATCTTTTTGAAAATTGTACTTAACTAGTTTTAGCCTATAGAAAAATATACAATACCCACCTCGTAAATAATTGTTAATGCCGTATCAGACCTGTTTTTCAAATTGTTTGTAATATTTTAATCATTTACGTAAGAATTTTCATATTTGGTAATTTTTATTGATTTTTTAATAATACGCAAAAGAAGTTGAATTTTTTTTAAACTTTTCCCTAATGCTATTCCATTTCTCGTGATGTATGGTGCTTCAAATCATGAGTACATCGTTAAACTTTAATTAGCGATATTTTAATCCTTGGTTTGTTCATGGAAAGTCCAAATTACACCAATGTTAATGAAAATAAGTATATCGAATTGTTCTAAAATAGTAATGTTGGCATGCGCCTGACGGATTAGATTTTGTGTCCAGTGTATTTTTGCACTGCATGTCCATGTAGCATAGCAACATGCATATATATATCTCTAGGTAACTAGTTGAACTTAAAATAAATCCCAATCGGTAAATAAACGTAATGCATAACAAATGTCGCTTCAAACGGTTGGTAAATCTTTGAATCATGTTACGTAAGAAGTTTCATATGGTAGTTTGGGAATTATATTTTGCTTCTAAAATAACTTGTAATAGCTAAATTTTCATTAGGAGATATTGTTTTCCCTATTGGTTTGTTTGAATGAAAATCAATACATTATATATAGCAAAATGAAATTTTAATATCTGTCAAATAAGCGTACGCGCCAGATTTTAACTAAATATGCTATTGACAATATTTACTAAATATTCTATTATAAATAATAAATGCATAGTATTAAAGATGAACATTTGACAGAAAACTGTTGGAAGATAGGTGGTTGCAAATTTTGTAATGAAAATGATTTTTGGAGATCATTATGTAAAAAGTAAATTATAAAAATAAAATACAATACCCAATCGAAACAAATTTATTGCATTGCATATGAGAATATTTGTTTCAAATCATTATTATGAATTTCAATCTAAGGTAATTGGAAATAATTTTCAATATAGATCAATACGAAGTCTTAATTTTGAAAACTTTCATTTAGCATTATTCGTTTTCCCTAATTTTTTACGCTTTCAAAAAAACTTGTACAGTGTAAATTGTTATTTAGAGATTTATGTTATCCATAGTTTGTTTCAGGGAAAGTCAATTTACATAGCGTTAATGAAAAATGAATTTTAATTTTGAAAACGTTAAGAAATCAGTAACTGTTTTGAAAATAAAGTTAATTTTTTATTTCTGAGAATAATAATATATAATAAGTATATTATATAATAATAATATAGTTATATAATATATAATATAGTAGATATATATTTAAATTTATATATATATATATTACTAAATTTGTGTTTAGATTTAAATTTTTGTCGATACAAAATTCAATTGTAACGTTTGAATTTATTTGCAAAAGCTGAGCTCGTAACTTTTTTATTTTTTAAATACGTTAGTTAATACCTTATAAAATAAAATGCATTTTAAATTTTTCAATAGGAAATTTTTAGGACTAAATTTAAAATATGATGTTATAGATGATAATAAAACTAGCTATATTGTCTTTTTCTCATTGCTTAAATTTCAGATTACACTGTAAAAATGAAATCGAAAAAGAAGTCGCGTTCTTGCTCTAAGGATAAGGATAAAAAATTTAGGAGAAAGTTTAAAGATTTGAGCGAAAAAGAGAAGCAAAAACTGCTCGATTTTATGAGGAATATGAAATCTCACAAGGAGGAAGAAAGTGATAAGTCGATTTCATCTCCATCTTCTCATAGCTCTAATTCTTCAAAATTATCTTCGAAAGCCGGTGAATCCAATTCATCGACGTCAGAAACTGAAAAAGAAGAAGAAACCACTCACGTCAAAAGATATAAAAAAAAGATTGAAACCGTTGTTAAATCAACCGATGAAGGTGGAAAAGATATCCTACATCAAGACAATTACCTAGGATATGACTATTACTATAAAGACTCTACGCGTAAGTTTTGAATTTATAAAATTATCATTTTATTTTTTGGTAAATTTAATTTTGGCTCAAATCATTTAAAACGAATAGTAAATAATTTTCTTAACGTTGCTATCCACTAGGATAGTGTCGTTAACATATATATAAATATATTAATATATTATATCATATCTGTATATTAATATAATATATATATATATATATATTATATATAATTAATTAATTAGTATATATATATATATATATATATTATATATAGATATATTACTATATTATATATATATATATAATATAGATAACTTCGTTTAGAACAACTATGATGAATTTCAACATATACGACGGAATTAATGAGAAACCTACAACTACTACGAGGACACCATCGGAGGAGGAAGATGGGGGGAGAGCATTCTCCGAAAATGAAGAAAACACGTCGTTCAAAAACAGGGGAATTAAGTGTTATTTTTGCTCTAAGGTGGGTTGAAAGATAGCAAAAAATAGTTCATATTGTTTCCTATTGGTAACCAACTCGTTTCTTATACGTTTTTTTTATTTTTTATAGGTCATTCACCGATCTCTTAAAGACCATTTGAAATCGAAAAACCATGATAAAATTAGCAAAACTACGAAGGATCTACTAATTAAATGCGAACTGCAAGTAGTCTTTTACACATCGAATAAAAATGATGTTGGGGCTTTGTGCGTAATATGCAATAAAATTTTTAACAACATGAACAATCACGTGAGAAAAAACCATAACAATCTAAATCGTTCAGAGCGAAGAGAGCTTAAAAACTCTAGCCCGACCGTAATTGGGGGACAAAACAAATCAAAAGGTAAAAATGATGGCGACGACGTTGGTGACGGGAATGAATTTGAAATCGAAAAAAGTAAAAACAAAATATCGTCCTCATGGGTAGAACACCACCAGATAATAGAAAATAATTTGATAACAAAATATAAGTCCTTTTTAAAGAATAATACGGCGTTATACGAAAGGATCTTGCTGAGGTTTCAAAATGTCGAAAAAAATATTATCGATGTATTTTCCGCACTGCGGTTAAATCCACATACTCCATTTTCTCCCAAAAAAGCGGCCAATCTTCAATATCACCTGTTGGGTATGACGACGTACGAGCACGGTCAAAAATATTTATCGCTACTAATGGAGTGGTCGAAAAAGACCACGCTTTCGCCGAACACCATGACCATGAAAATCGAGGATTTCGTAAAATTTTTGAAACAGATGATGAAGCTGAAACAAATTCAATCGGGCGTGAAAAAATACCTAAAGAGCTTCATAGCCGCCGAAATTCCTCGTTTCAAACACCAGTTAGCTAACTCTAAAGCGGCGTTCCAACAGAGAAAAGAAAAGAAGGATGTGACAAAAATGATTTTCTGCGAAGATATCGATAAGGTGATCAGACATAATTTTTTCTACGCCGGAATGAAGAATCTCATCAACGGGATGATTAACTCAAAGATGTACACACCAGCCATACAAAGAAACATCGTAATTTTTTTACTTCTGGCCGCTTCCTCGGGGAGGTCCGGCATCATATGCAATCTGACGATGGAGGAGTACCACAATATAAAAAAAATACAAACTGTGAGCGAAATCGTGGGCGCCGATGTCGAAAGCTCCGCAGCCGGTTCTTCGAATCAGGACGAACTCAAAAATCTTTACACCTTAAACTGCGAGAAACACAAAACTCAAAATATGTACGGGGACGCAACAATCATGTTAACTCACACATTGAAAATCGCCCTGGACGCTTACGTGACCTACGTGAGACCGACGTTTCTGGAGGCGAGGCGAGAATGGGCGGCCACCGAGAACGCGTTTGAAGAGGGAAACGACGAATTAGAAGAATCCACGAGGACGCCAAAAAGAGCGGATTTCTTCGATCCTCAGAAAATGTTGTTTTTAAATTATCAGGGGGGCCCTTTCACAACTCAAGCGCTAGGCAACGCCATGAAAAAATTAACGAAAATGTGCGATTTGCAGAAGCAATTTACCACCACGTTCAACAGAAAAGGCACGACTACAGAAACGGCGGTTCATCAACCGAAGCTTCGGAAAAACGTCGCCCGATTAATGTATCATCACGAAAATACGGCGGAGAAATATTACAACGCTACCATAAGCACCGTAACCCTGGCCGACGCGTATCTAGAAACCAAAAAAGGAAGTCTTCTACTACATTTTTCCAACAACTTTAAAATAGATGGCGGAGAAGAGAGCGAAACGGGAGGAAAACTGCAGTGGGAAGACGAAAAGGAGCCCGATGATGATTCTGCCGCGCGTCGTGAAAAGTCACCCGATAGTCCGACGCTCGTCGAAGTTCACGTTGACGCGCCAGCCAAAGCATCCGATCAGATTTTACCCGACGAAGTTTCATCCAGATACGAAACCGATAAGGCGCTAGATAATGCGCAGGACGAGTCTTCCGAAGAGGAGGCTGGTAAAGCTCCAGACGAGTCACCCGAACGAGAGGAGGAGGAGGAGGAGGATGCCTATAAAGCACCTGGTGAAAAACTCGACGTATCTTCCGATGAGTCATCCGTTCAAGAAGTCGGAGAGGAAGATAAAGAACAAGAAGACGAGTTGAATTTTCTAGGGAAAAAAAATTTCCATTGCTAAGAAAACAAGCTATTCTAAGAAAAACATTAGTTGAAAAAAATCAAACACCGCAAAAAGAAATACCCAGAAGTGAACGGAAGCAAAAACGGAAACAAAGCGGAGACTCTGAAAATGAAGAACAGCGGGGTCATCAACTCCAGAAAACACCCGACGAATCGAGTGAATCAATTTCCTGCCACCCCTCTCTCTCTTACTACGATAATGTGGTCATGCAAAATATTGGGGAAGATAATAGAGGTAAAGATAACGACGAGTATTTTGTCCTTTATTATACGATATATATATTATATATAGTATATAGTAGGCACTTAGTAAGTATAGTATTCTAGTGGAGAAATGGATCTATCTGTTACAGATAATATATATATATATATATATATAATAATATATAATTGATTTTCCTCTTAGATATGACGACAAAAGACGATTCACTATTGAGAGAAATACCGCAACTACCTTCAACCTCTACTCCACACCCCCATGTTTCTTCTTCTGCGAGCGGAATACACGATTTTTATCATCATGTGCACTTTCTCGAATCCGGTGGCGATGACGACGACGATGACGATGACGATGACGATGACGAACAAGAAATGAATACAGAATTAAGAGGTAAAATAAATATTTCCGTAAAATATTTTATATAAAAACATTATATGATTTTTTTTAATATTCACTAATGGATTTATTACTTTTTATAGAGAATAGTGAACAACCCATCAGTAAAAAAATGAGGATGAACGTTGAGGAAATGAATGATTTCGTTCTTATTGAAGCGGACTCTCAGACCAAAGCTTTGATGGATTTGAGAAACAAAGAACCACTGAAAAAGAACAAACTATTCAGCAATGGAGAGAGGAACTTTTTCTTCATGATTTTTAAGAACGAGATCGAAAAGAAAAATGACAGAATCTCAGCGGTGTGTGTAAGGAAACACATAACCCCAAGTACTATAAAATTTTATTCACATGTACTAGGATTTGATAATGGAGTCGTGATCAATAGAATAAAAAGCACCATAAAATCGCACATCAAATCTCTAATTACGGAAATGAGAAAAAAATTAAAAAAACAATTGAAGCCGACTCGCAAGAAATAGTTTCTCGTCGGAAGAAGGGATGTTCGCGACCAAATTATGTAATTTTTATTAATCTTTATTAATTAAAAATAAAATTTTATTTTAAATTTACATTTCTATTTTTATAATAAAAAACATTCAATGAAGCTTTTTTAATTTCCTGTTTCAACCTACTTTTTTTAAAACAAATAGGGATATGCTATAGTAGTAACGAGTGTTCTTTATGCGAGGTTTCTGCTGGCCAATCGTCGTCCTAGTTACAATTGGCAGATATGATTAGGGATAAAACGACACTGAGTTAAACAAACATTCTGAAAAATTAAGTTACTATATAAAACGTAATTCAGATAAGAATAGGTAAAGCTGCTTTAATACGAAAATAAATTAGTTACATTGGCTTATGAAACTTATTTCACGTTAAATTTTTGTACTCTCAAAGGGAATATATTTATTGACGTCATATATGAGTGTGGGGGTGTTTGTACGTTTGTGGAAATTTTTTGCCAAATTATTAATTAAGAATATTATTTTTTTTAATATTTGAATTCAAATATCAATACGTCACCACGCTCTATAAAATGGTTGCCTCGATCGAGTTTATCAATCACTCTACAATGGATCTTTCTAGTGTTAATAAAGAGTATAAGAATTTAGATCGTCGAGGTAATAATGAAGACTCGGATGCGCTTTCAAAAACATCAAATAAAAAGAAGGGATTAAAGAAGAAAGTATTAACCCCAATTAAAAATACACCTGAAGCGTGTAGTATAAAAACTATCACCGATGTTAATAATTTTGCACCAACTAAAGCCATGGAGCATTACCTTTCTAGTTTTGAGGTAAAAAAGGTAAAAGCTAAACGTAAAGACCAGGACGCCTTTTCAACTAAATTGAATAAAAAGAAGGAATTGAATATTTTCCATCGACAGGAACCTCCGATGGGCAATTGGACACCGTCTCCTATTCAAAGCGAAACCGTAGATCTTACCCCATCCTACTTGGGGAGAGATAATATCCCAGCCCCAACAGCTTCGGAAGGGATTTGGTCCGCTCGTTCAACCCCGTCCGATTATCGAGCTGACAACGAAGATCCCAATACCTTTTCGTCATCAACGTTAATTAAAAAAAAGGAATCGAAGAATATTTGGGGTGAAAATAAACCCGCGATTGATAATTTATACCCCCTTGATCTCCCAACCTCGGAGCACATCGCTTCATACTTTGACAAAAGAAGGGAATACGAAATCGAAAGAGCTTCGGAAGGGCTTTGGGCCTCTCGTTCAACCCCATTCGATTTTCGAGTCAATAAAGAAAGCCTGGACGCCTCTCCTCCAACATTAATGAAAAGAAAAGAATTGAAGAAGGCGCGTCAAAATAAACCCGCCTTGGGCGATATAGGCCACGTCGATCTCCAGACTCCTCACCACGCGCCATTCATAAATGTTCACCCTCCATCGGATGAAGAGTTTTTTGAACGAAGCTCGATCGGACCATCCGAAGCAAAGCCAAAAAAAAAGCAGCGTGATAAAAAACTCGGCGGGCGCCGAAAATATGGTGGTGATGAGTGTCGAGAATATTACAATATCGACGAGGTAATGAAAACGAGCGAAGGATTTTCCGCCTCTCCCACGAACTTTCCTAATCGAAAACCTAAACCTCGGTCCGATATGTGTAGAAACAAAGAAAAAATGCTGGGAGAAGAAATTTACGATTACCGAGCCGCGTGTCCTAACGTGTCTTCAATCATGAGAGAACACGACGAAATTCGCGGCCACCCTCAAGAAGAGAAGATGCTCGCAGATATGATCTTGGAAAAAGCTAGAATAAGTTAAACTACAAATTTTGTTTTCTTATAAACATTTTTATTTTATGTTGAGTAAAAAACTATCTCTATCCTATCGTTATTTATTTTTACCAAAAATTCTGACACTTTTTATTACGTAGAATTTGTTTTATTTTTTATAGATAATTTCCACGTGATGTTTCGTGTCGAATATCTACGCTTATAATAACTAACGTGAAATAGCGTTATTATAATTTTGATACCTTTTCATTGTATAAATTATTTCTTTTGCCAACCAAAATAATATTCACTAAAGGTTTACCGTGAATCTAATACATAAAATCTTTGCATCGAGATTTCGCTATGAGATATTGAAATTACTCACGCATAAATTTAAAATTCTTGATAACTTTTCGACATAAAATTGTTTATCGGTATAAACGATATTCCCACGTAGTTGCGGTGCGGAAACTATAAATACCACATATTAACGTGAGGTTTTCGGTATTAACACTTGAACACATAATTTACGTGGTTTTGTGTATTTACAAAAAGAATCTTTAACTCACGCAGATAAAGGCTAAATGCTCCATGGTATTAACCTTACGCGAGATATCATTTATGAAATTTTGATACTTTCTTCGCACATATACAAATATTTACGCGAGGTTTTAGTTACATAATTTTCAAACTTACTTTACGTGGGGTGTCTTGTATTTAAAAAAAATCTTTAACTCACGTAAATATACCTAAAGCTCCATAGAAAACCTACGCGAGAAACTTTTATGAGATTGCGAATTCACATTTTCTACGTTATAAATGCATTTTATCTGATTAATAAGCATATATTCTCAACGTAGGTTTTGCGCAGAACATATACGATATAAACGCAGTTCTGTTGCTGCTAACTTGAAACCTAATTGTACGTGAGATTTTCGCATTTTAACCAAAAAGAACCTGACTTACTAGAATGCTCTAAATTACTCCTTGATAATCTTACTGAGATATGATATACGCAATTTTGATACTTTTGACGTTGAAATTGGTTATGTTGGTATAAAGACAACTCACACTGGGTTCGTGCCGACACTATATATATGCACATATTCACTAGATGTTTGGTTACGTAATTTGAAATTACTTTACGGAGATTTTTGTATTTGACAAAAGAATCTTTAAGTCACGTAGATATACGCTTATTGCTCCATAGGATAAACCTTACGCGAGATATCATTTATGAATTTCTGATACTTTTTTACGTAAATTGATTTATTTTCTTGCGCAAATATAAATCCCACGTGGGTTTATGTTAAAATATATAACAATATCTACGTGTAATTTACGTGAGGTTTTGTGTTTACAAAAAGAAACTAACACGTAGATACTACGCAATCATTCACCGAAATAAATCTTACGCGGAATATCATTTATGAAGGTTTGATACTTTTTACGTGAAATGGTTATTTTTAATAACAAATTCCCACGTGGGTTTCGTGTGGAACTACATAAACAATATCACGTGAAGATCTTTGGTTTACATAACTTTGACAATATACTTACGTCGATTTGTAATTGACAAAAAGAACTTTACCTCACGTAGAATACGCCTTAATCTTCAAGATAACCTCGCGCGAAGATATCTTGTAGAAATTTTGATACTTTTTTACGTTAAAATGGTTTATTGTTTATAAAACCCCAAATTCCCCGACTGGGGTTCGTGTATAAACCTACATATACATATTCACTGTGATTTGGTTACATAAGTTGAAATATACTTTGACGTGAATTTTATTTACAAAATGAACTTTTACCTCACGTAGATAACGCTTAAATCTTCATAGATAAACCCGCGCGAGTATCTTTTTGAAATTTGAAATACTTTTTGACGTTGAAATGGTTTATGGTTATAAACATAACCCACGAGGTGCGGTCTAAACATATAACAATTTCCCACGTGATTATTCTTGGTAAGTAACTTTGAAATTACTTTACGTGAGATTTTGTATTTAGCAAAAAGAACTTTTACCTCACGTGGATATACGCTTAATTCTTCATAGGAAAACCTCTGCGCGAGATCTTTATAAATTATACTTTTTTTGACGTTAAAATTGGTTTATTGCAATATAAATCCCACGGAGTTCGTGCGGAAAACTATAATAACAACAGTTGGACCGTGTGTTTTGGATACTAAACTGGACAATTTACGTGAAGTTTGTGCTTACAAACGAATCCTATCTCACGTAGATATCGCAAATCCTCCATAAAATATAATCTAACGCGAGATATCTTGTATAAAGGTTTATACTTTTTTGACGTTGAAATTGGTTTATTGGGTATAAACATTCCCACGTGGGTTTCGAGCGGAAACTATATAACAATATTCACCGCGATTTGAGTTACGTAACTTTGAACTTAGAATATTAGAGTTATGTATTTTTCAAAAATAAAATTTGATTTCACGTCGATATACGCTTAACTCTTCATAGGAGGAAACCTCGCGCAGATATCTTTTATGAAGGTTGAACCTTTTTGACGTTGAATGGTTTATTGGCTAAACATAATTCCCACGTGGTTCGTGGAAAACATATAAAATATTCGTGAGATTTGGTTAGCGTAACTTGAAATTTACTTTACGTGAGATTTTTGTTTTACAAAAAAGAACTTTTATTTCACGTAGATATACGCTTAAACCTTCACAGAAAATACTTCGCGCGAGATACTTATGAAATTGATACTTTACGCTAAAGGTAAGTTGTTGAAAATATTTTCAACGTAGGAAGCAAGTGCAAATATTTCAAATCTTTCCATAACTGATTTTATAGATAAGTAACTGAATTTACTTTACCTGATAACTGGCCCTCTCAAATAGAGCCCTCTCCTAGATATACGCTTAATTCTTCATAGGATAAACCTCGCGCGAGATTTTTCTTTATTAAATTTTGATACTTTTTGACGTAAAATGGTATTTTTTGCAATAAAATCCCACGTGGTTTCCGTGCGGAAAAGACTATATAACAATACTACGTGTGATTGATACATAACTTGACTAATTACGGAAGTTTTGTTGCTTACAAAAAGAATCCTATTCACGTATATATACTGCTACATCCTCCG